>BQNB010003432.1:6968-44432 GCA_026074375.1 Tanacetum coccineum
GTAAAGAATGATAAAATTTTGTAAGTGTGTGGAAAGAGTAAAGAGGTAAAGTTGCAGGTTTATAGAAGGAGAAGGGAGAATGATGGAGGGAGGAAGGAAGGGGTGTGGAGGAAGAAAGAATAATTACGTAATACTTTGTAATAGAAGGGGTGGAAGGAATGAGGGAAATCATGGGACGATGGAGGGGGTTCATGTTGGAAATAATGATATAATTAGAAGTTAAACGTGTATCTATCTGGTTTGTAAATGTAATTATCAGGTAGTCTAAGGACCTATTAGTATTTTGTATTATTATGTAAATAAAGTGTGTCAAGAGCACAATGCATCGACAGTTTGGGGCAATTACAAACGAACCATCATGTTGGTTCATTCACACCTATTCAATGCATATAAATATGCAGATTGTCAATATAAAACATCATCCCTTTTAATGTAAATATATTAAGTATCTTTCCTTTTATCTATAATAAAAGTTTTATCTTTATTTTTTGTACATACATATACATATTGTTTGCTGATGTATTATGGGGATCAAGGAAGGATTCTATGTTGGAGAATCAAGTAACAAGAAGATAGAGAAGATGGGGGGGGGGGAAGATATCAACAGTGATATCAGAGCCGAAGGAATGATTAGGGCAATGAATGCTCATGGATCAGACGCAAGTTAGATAACATACAATTGAAGAGATTGCACAACATTAACAACAAACTTAAAATTCTAGCATCACAACAAGACAGAAGAAACAAGGAAGAATTCAAGGCAAAAAGAATGAAGAAAATAAAATGTTTCAAGTGCAAGGAAAGGGGACATTTCAACTTGAACTTTCCACCATGGTATCAAAAAGGAAAATCAAAACTCTTTCATGAAGATGAATAAACGGTTTGAGGAAATCACAAACCAACCATTGAAGATCTCAAACCACATGAACCCTATACCCAAGTTTATCGAGAAAGAAGCATTTTTTTCTGGAGACTACTTGGTACAAGGAACCAAACATGGTTTTTGGAATGATTTCTGGTATGTTAATTCATCTATCTTAAAACACATGTCACCATCCAAAGATCTTTTTATCAAAATGAAGAAATGTTCCTTTATCGATGATAAAGAACATAAGTTCAATTTACTTTTCACACATGGTATTGGTGGAATCAAATTAACAACCAAAGAAAGCAGTTATACAATTCCTTATGTTTCATATGTACCCAAAATAAATATAAATGTTTTAAGCATGAAGCAGTTGATACTTCAATGTTTTAAAGTTGAAATAATCGGGTCCAAATGCAACATCACACATATGTTTAATCCTAAAAAGCTGAGAAAAATGAAATTGAATATATGAAGAAACACGATGAGTTTCCTTAAAAAATTAAAAGGAGTCAACGTGAACAAATGGAAGATGGCCTAAATCATCAAGATCAGATTGAAGTTAATGGAAAAATGGTGTCACTCAAACACAATTGAAGAATTCATACTTTTTTATGGAATTGGTGAATACAATACAAGCACAAGGAACTATTTATAAGAAAGTTCGATGATATGCTCAAATGGTTTCACAAAGCAAAAGTAGGAAAGGATTTGGAAGACAAACTTCCACCAAAGCTATCAAATTTGGAAATATGCTTATTTGATTTTTTTAAATTGGTTACAAATTACAAAGGTTAAGGAAAAGTCTCACAAACAGGTAAATGGAAGGAAATTGCAAAGGGTTGTGGATTTCTAAGTTGTTATGATGAAGATTTTAAGAAGATATTCGAAAATTACTTGTTACACCCACAAACCTACTACGAGTTTGCAATCGGAGATAAGAAGTTAAACAAGTACACTGAAGGACTGGGTACTTTTGTAGATCAAGCAGATAGACTTGTTGATCATTTTCAAGCAACTGTAGCAGGTATGGATGTAGCAGTGGAACCAAACAAGCATGTCTTAAAAAATAAAGCTTTTAAGGAAATCAAGAAAGAAGATGATGACTTTGTCATCATTTGAAGTGAAGCCTCTTAAAATTCAAGAACCACTTGATTATATCATTAAGGGGGAGTCTTGGAATTAATGATATAATTAAAAGTTAAACTTGTATCTATCTAGTTTGTAAATGTAATTATCAGTTAGTCTAAGGACCTATTAATATTTAGTATTATTATGTAAATAAAGTGTGTCAAGAGACAAAATGCATTGATAGTTTGTGGCAGTTACAAACGAACCATCATGTTTGTTCATTCACACCGATTCAATGCATATAAATATGCAGATTGTCAATGTAAAACATCATCCCTTTTAATGTAAAGATATTAAGTATCTTTCCTTTTATCTATAATAAAAGTTTTATCTTTATTTTCTGTACATACATATACATACTGTTTGTTGGTGTATTATGGGGATCAAGGAAGGATTCTATGTTGGAGAATCAAGTAACCAGGAGATAGAGAAGATGGGGGGAAGATATCAACAATTCAGGGGAGGAATGAGGATGTGTATTTAAGAAATTTTCTTATGAACATACTAATAATTTTGCGATATATTTCAAAAAAATTCAAAAAAGAATTCTGAAAATCCAGAGCAAAATCATATGAGCATCAAAAAATATGTTTATTGGTGTGGCTAGGTTAAACAAAACTTTATAATTTTACATATACATGATACTAAGTACTAAAATATGGTGGTTGTGCTGTTTGTATAAATGAGAGCGGCAGATTTAGTAATGTTACAAGAGATAATTATACTCTTATTATTAAAAGCCAAGATTAGTTCTAATATGTATTGGGGATACAGCCGGGCAACATGTGTTAACACATAATTAACCCACTTAATGAATCATCCTTCTCCACACACAAAACCTCCCATATTCCCCTGATTCATCAAACCCACAATCCAAAACCAGAATATAGCATCCGCAACACCGCTTCACCTTCTCTTCTCATTTTTTCTTCCGTACATTTCTTCCACCAACATACATTTGGATTCACAGAACTGCGATGGAGATTATGCAGGTATGTGGTTTTTTATCTTAAAAAATGAGGTTTTGGTTTTAATTGATTTCTAACTAATTTGTTTATGTTTTTGATGTGAGAAGCAGTTTTTATGGGTGTGTAGAATGAGAGATGGAGATGAAGATGATAAGAAGATGAGATTAATCAAAAGAGGCTCCATGTATATATAAATTATTGCTTTTTTATTGCAAGTCGAACATATATGCTTTTTATTAAAAAAATGTTAAAGATTGGTGCTTTTCTGTGTTTTAGTATGTTTGTGTAACCTACTATTAGTTGTTTGCTAATTGCTTTTCTATTATGTTCTGCTTTTTTATCAGGCAAGAGGGTTGTTGCTTAGGAGGTTACTGATGTCGTGGATCTCTTTATCGTTTGTTTACGCGTTAATCTCACAGGGTA
This sequence comes from Tanacetum coccineum, assembly GCA_026074375.1. NCBI lineage: Eukaryota > Viridiplantae > Streptophyta > Magnoliopsida > Asterales > Asteraceae > Tanacetum > Tanacetum coccineum. Next base: position 10,356 of record BQNB010003432.1, read on the forward strand.
AATGTTTTCTTGGATTTTGTTTATATGATTGGTTGGTTGATATTAGGTGATTGAATTATTGGAAATTTGGATTATTGGTCTAATTAAGTGATGCTTTGGTGTATCTGCTTATTCTTAAGATGATATGCAGTTCACATGGAGTGAGCTGTTTAAAAGTAATAAGTTTTTATAAATGGATTCATTTATTAAAGATTTAAGGTCCAATGTGAAAGAAACACTTTCAAGCAGCTTAATCATGTAGACATTAACTTTCTTTCACATGTAAATTCAGTTTGTGGTACATTCTGTTAATGCTTAGTTTATATACTATTTGGCGTTTCACAATTAGTCACCATCTTACTTTACAAAGTTATAAGAAAGAAAACTTTATACAGTTAGTAGAATGAATGATTCAAGGGGTTATTCGGGATTGCTTAAAATTGCTTTAGGGATTGTTTATTAGATTAAATTGAGATTGCTTATCGAAATTGATAATGTTGGTTGTATGTGACTACTTATTAGAGTAACTTCTCAACAAGGTTGTTTGGATTACTTACTCAAAAATGCTTATATATGAGGTTCTTAAAATTGTATTTGCTACATAATCCGGTAGAGTAAGGGTTGTTGTTAGACTACGCCGATGATCTAGCATTCTTGAACCCTCACTCGATGTCGTTAGGTCTATCTGAGGTATGCACCTTAGTTTTTTGTTATTTCTTAAATTTCGCCTCTAAGAAATTGGTCCGAACCTGTATTTTTGACTGGTTAAATAGATACACGTAGGTTAAACTGATGTTAGGGGTGTTTGGATTAGCTTAATTAATGCGTTTATTTTTATAAGCAGTTTGAAATAAGTTGCTTCTTGAAGAGTTTTTAAGTGGGTATTTTTGTGAATTTAATGATGTTTTGTGAGTTTTGCGAGGTCAGTTTACGAAATGGGAGTTGAGAGGATGTGCTAAGGTTGTTCCTCACAGTTTGGATTTGCTTATCTCATAGTCTTGTTATGAGAATTGGTATAAAGACACCGAGCAGCTAGGGCACTGGTGCGTAAGCTTCCAAAAGGTAAATTTAATTTCAGCACCTCTCCTACAGAGTCCATATATCATTAATGTGCAAAACCAGCTGCCACCTAAAGTAAAACAACATTTTAGTTAACATCGGCCATGCACGTTAAGTTAGGCATGGTCTTAACTCTAAGAGTTGTATGAGCGAATAGGTGCCTGACCACTTACTGTACAATAGGGGTAGATCTACAATCTCATTTTAATTATGTTTTTTCTTCTTTAATATCATTTTAGCCTTTTTATGTTTTTGTAAACAGGATATTCGAGATTTGTAATTTTCATGATCTTTAAGTTTAGGCATACCAGGTATAAAAATTCAGTCTATATTATTACTGCTTATTTTGTTTTGATTAAAAATTATAGTATGGTAAAGAGATGATCATTATATGACCATTATGCAAAGTACTATGATATTTAAATAAAATTCCCATCCTTTAGTACGTATACCCATTCAGACTCCGTAGGAAATATCAGAGCTCAACTCTTTTTGTTTGCCCATTTGTAGCAAACAAGCACATCCAACATGTTAGATATGGCTGGGCAAAGAATGTTTGCAAATGGGTATTCGCTAAAAGGCGGTCGCTTAAATTCATAAACCGATTTGCTCTAAACGGATACGCTGCAATTTCTGCTATTGGTATGTGCTATTATTGAAACTTTTTTTATAGCTTTTTCAATCTTGTTAATATAAATAATGCCTAAAAACGTTATTTATATTTTTAACCTCTCAAGGTTTTGATAATAACAAAATGTAAAAATGTTTACAATAAAAATAAACGTCTACAAATTATTAAATGTAAAATTTCATTTCTAATATTAGTGATCACTTAAGGTATGGACAAACAAATTAATTAAGCATGATTAGTGATCAAGAAAATATTTTTCTCTTAATTCACTTTTAATTCTACAAAAGTATTTTCTCAAAAATACTTTTACAAAATATTTTCTAATTAAAATAAAAAGTTTTATTAAAACTTAAAATTTGAAATTTAAAATTTCCCCCCAAAATGAAAGCTTCTACACCAGATACAACATTCCTCACAAAAAGACAAAAAGGGAGCGGAGTCTAGGTGGCGACCCCCTTATAGGCCTGGCGGCCCCCTTATATATAAGGGACCGCCGGGACCGCCCCCAGAGAGCCGTTGGGATTTCGTGCCTATAAATACTGCTCCATTCCCAGCAGAAAAATGATTCCTCTTTGCACAAAATTTTTCAGTCTTTTCTTTCTCTCTCTAAACCTTCTTTCTCTCACTAAAACTCTTGATCACTAACATACTTAGATCTTGTTTCAAGTGATCTAATCTCTTCTTCTCATCTCTTCCCTCTCATTCAAGTGCAAGAGAAGAACACTCGTATTCGTCAAGAAACGAAGTGTTAATTAGTGATCTCTCCTCTTTTCTTCTAAGTATCAAAACTCTATTGTATTTATCTTGTGTATTTGTGTGATTCGGATATCGTATAGATCCGATAGAGTAGATCTTGTGAGTGTGTATATCTTGTGAAGTGGTTGATTGGTTCTTAGCTAAGATTGATTAGGACTCGACATTTAGTTAGTGTCGAAAATAACTTAAGCGACGTGTAAACGGTTTTCTCCGCCTAAAGGGAGCTTGTTGACATAGTGAATCTCGAGGTCGGTATTACTCGGGGAGTGGAAGTAGGCGAAGAGGGCTTCGTAGCCGAACTTCTAATAAAAAGTCTTGGTGTCTTGGTTTGGTTGTTTCTTTCTTTATCTCTTTACATTATTATTGTTGTTATCGTAGTCTTTGTATAGATAGTTATTGCTTGGATCATATGTTATTTGATTGAACATAATAACTCGATTCTATAGATTTTTGAAAGTAAACTTTTGAAACGTTAAAAAACAAACGTGTTTCTATTCACACCCACCACTACCCCATTTAGTTCCAACAATGGTTGATATCTTTTGTGAAAAACTGCATGTGTTTAGGTTGTCAATAAGGATCATGTCTTGCGTGTCTTTGTCATATGGATTTATTGCATTTGAAACTCCACTCCATAGCAATCTAGCAATTTTTTCATTCTCAAAAGATTGGAAAAAATAGACTCGAAACAAAACCTAAGGAACTTTTACCTTTGGAATCGCTTTGATAGATTGTTCAAACATGTTGTGTCCGTTATTTCCTGAGTTGCAAGTGATCACTCCTCTCACTATGAGGAGTCAATGCATTTCCTTTTCTTTCCGCCTCCTCATTATGAGCGAAAGACGGCGATTCGGATCATGGCAAGAAAAGACCTCATGATTCAAGCGCTAGCTCCTCTTCCACCACTCTAAATCATCCATCCTCATCTTGTCCGTTGGATGACACCATTGATGAAAATGATGAAGAATCGTTTCATTCTAACTCTTCTTGTCCCTCTTCAAATGTCTCTTCCGAGTCCTACTGTTGTTCTAGTGTCGTCAAAACCCTACTCATGAAAGTCAATACTTAAACACTTACCTCTCCGAAACCATAAACCTTCAAACTCAACAACGAGATGCTCACCGGGAAGGGTTAAGATCAATTGGACAAGCTCTCAAGGACATGATGAGTGGGAAACGGAAGTAAACATGTTGGCATAACTATTAAAGATTCTTATTACTATCTATATTATCTAGTACATTAGGCTTTATATTTTCACTAGGATTGGTAAGTAATAATTTCATGAGATTGGGATGATCTTTTCAATTTTATCATCTTATCATCTTACTATGTGAACTACTTCTAGGAGATTATAACATGCGTATAATACTACTATATGTTAAATGATTTGTATGTTAGTTTAGGACATATATTCTTGCTTAAATTGATTGATTCTTAAATTTGGAAGATGCTAAAATCACTAGACAGAATAAAGGGAAAAACTGAAAATTTTTCGCTTTCTCCGGAAAACGGCCCCCATAAATACCCGGCGGCCCCCCAATATATTTGGGACCGCCTAACAATATGGGACCGCCAACAGGGGGAACAAGATTTTTTAAGCTTGCCTCTTTTTCTGTATCTTTGACCCTCCTACCTATAGCCTCAAGCTGGCACTTCCATGTTTAGCTAAACCATCTTTTGCATCTTCTTCTATCCAAACAATGCTTTGCCATTCTATCAAATCTTTTCTATTATTTAAATCACTCAATTCTCATACTTCACCACCATCTTCATCTTCTTCATCTTCTTCAACCTCCTCTCTTTCATCATCAATGTCTTGCTCAAACCACCATCCAAACTTCTCTAGAAAACCCCTAGATGTCTTTGTAAGGACAAGTATGGAAACGCAAGACATCCACTCCAAAATCATCACCTTCTTCCCAAAAAGACTCACCTCCACTTCCTCCAAGAGTCCATTTTCAATCTCCTTCACCACCATCATACAATCCACTAAGAGATCAAATGATCAACCAACTTTACAACATCTCCACCATCTTTGATTTACACAATAACCCATCTAATGCCTACACTCATGTACCACTTTCACCACCATCGTAACTAGGGGTGTTTCGCGGGGCGGTTCGGTTCGGTTAGTTGGAAGATTTAAACTTTCGTCGCGGGGAGGTAATTAATTTATATCGAAATCGAACCGTTACTAGGCGGTAAAATTCGGAATGCGGGTACACGAAACTTTTAGTGAGCGGTTACCCGGGGTTCGGTTCTCGGTTAACCATTTTTTTATACGTGTTAATCGAGTTTAACCAGTTTATAAAAAATAGATAAAATCCAGGATAACCAATTTTGTGAATTTGATTGCTTGATATTAGATGATCCCTGGTAAAATAGGATTGACTACAAAAGGGCGTCTTTAGGAAACCTTTTCTGGACAAATTTTACAAAATTTGAAAAACTAGAAAATTTTTGATCCTCCAGAAAATGGCCCCCATAAATAGTGGGCGGCCCCCTTATATACTGGGCGGCCCCCTTATATATCTGGGACCGCCATCAGAAGTCACGAAAATTTTACTGTGACCACCTGATTTTCTATGCAGTTGACTATTCTCTTCTCTAGGCCCAACTAAACATCCTGCATTTTGCTAAACCACTTTTGGAATCTATCTTCTTAATCTTCATGCTTTGCCATTTCAATCATATGCTTCCTAATTAAATAAGCCATCCTTCTTACTCTTCTTATCATCTTCATCTTCTTTAAACCATTCTACCATGAATTCCACTCAAGCTTCTTCTTCTAACCCTTCCAAGAAAGTCAAACTAACCATAATCCCTCCTAGACAACTATTTGTTAACATTTCTAGTGATGAAGATGTCACCACCACACCTTCTCCTACAACAACTTCTTCATCTCCAACTCCTCCAAATGCACCATCAAAAACTCCATCCACCAATCAAACCTCATCAAGCCAAGAGAACACGTCTTCTTCTTTTCAATCAAAACTTTAAATTTCACCACCATCTTCAAATGAACCAACCTCTCCTCAACCTTTGAACCCTTTGCTTGACAACATCTCGGATGTTCCTCCTAGACCTTCAAACCCTCAACCACTTCAAAGTCATCCTTCTTTGGATATCACACTTTCTTTGTCACATGTGACTCCTCTAGATCACATTCTTGATACTTTGTCACCACCATCTCCACCACAACCTCAACCACCTATCATGGGACACCCTCTTTACTACAACTACCATGACTACCATAGGTCAACTTGCATATGTTGCTCTCACAACCAAACTCTTTTCTTAACTTTAAGAGATGAGATGAACATCATGTTTGCTTATCTTGAGTATCTTCTCACTATCACAATCACCTCACACTTTCCACCTCTACCTTGAAATGGTTTCAAAAATTTTCTTAAACGTGTCACCCTAAACCTTTTTGCTCAAAAAACGGTCATCCCCAATGAATCATGAATCATTTAGGACTTATGTAGTATTATCTCTCTCTATCTAATGAAGTATGTTTAGATTGTAGTGTAACTTATGGATTAATGATCTCTTGGCTCGTATTAGCTCTATTTTTTTATTTTATGTCGTATGTTGTATGAGTTTCTTGATTGTTAAATAAAACTCTCTTTTGGGTGACTTGAATTCAATGTTATGCTTAAAAGATATTGGTCTTGCACTTGTACCTCTAACTTTGTTTTGTAGCAAATAATTTTCGTATGATCGATCCCTTGGTGCCCCAAACGAGGGGGAGCATACATCAAGGGGGAGTTTTGATATCGTCGACTTATTTCTTTCTACAACAAGTCGACGATTATTCTTTTTGAATTCGACAAAAAAGGGGAGAAATAGAATGAAAACTCATTAATAATTTGAAACCTTTAATTTTATACAAAATAAATTTATATTTTGTCATCATCAAAAAAGGGAGATTGTTAATATAAATAATGTCTAAAAACGTTATTTATATTTTTTGACCTCTCAACGTTTTGATAATAACAAAATGTAAAAACGTTTACGATAAAATTAAATGTTTACAAATTATTAATCGTAAAATTCCATTTCTAAGATTAATCACTTAAGGTATGAACAAACAAATCATTAAGCATGATTAGTGATCAAGAAAATATTTTTCTCTTATCCATCACATTTTTACAAAAGTATTTCACAAAAATAATTATACAAAATATTTTCTAATTAAAAGAAAAGTTTTATTAAAAACTTAAATTTGAAATTCAAATTTTCCCCCTAAAATGGAAGGTTCCATAACAGATACAACGTTCCCCACAAAAATACAAAAACAAGAGTGTAGTCTACTGGGCGACCCCCTTATAGGCCTAGCGGCCCTCAGATATATCTGGGACCGCCGGGACCGCCCCAGTGACCGTTGGGTTTTCCTGCCTATAAATACTGCTACATTCCTTGCAGAAAAACACACTTCTTAGCACGAAATTTTCAGATAACTTTCTCTCTCTAAAAATCTTCTTTCTCTCTCTAAATCTCTTGATTACTAACATTCTTAGATCTTGTTTCAAGTGATCTAATCTCTTCTTCTCATCTCTCCTTTCTCATTCAAGTGCAAGAGAAGAACTTTTGTATTCACCAAGAAACGAATTGTTATTTAGTGATCTCTCTTCTCTTCTTCTAAGTATTAAATTTCTATTGTAATTATTTTGTAATTATGTGATTCGGATTGTGTGTATATCCGATTGTGTAGATCTTGTAAGTGTATAGTGATTGTGAAGTGGTAGATTGGTTCTAGCTAAGATTAGGACTCAACATTTAGCCTAGTGTCAAAAAAATAACGTAAGCGATGTGTAAACGGTTTTCTTCGCCTGAAGGGAGCTTGTTGACATAGTGAAATCTCGAGTAGGATACTCGGGGAGTAGAGTAGGGCGAAGAAGAGCTTCATAGCCAAACCACTATAAATCTTGGTGTCTTGGTTTGATTGTTCCTTCTCTCATCTCTTTATATTGTTGTGATTGTTATTTACCATTAGTTTAGATATTTACTTTGTTGATTCATATTGTTGATTGGTTGAACATACTACTCGAATCTAAGTATTTTGAAAGCAAACTTTTAAAACGCAAAACGAACCTGTAAACTATTCAACCCCCCCTATCTAGTTTCCACAATTGGTATCAAAAGCTAAGGTCACTCAAGATTTTTAAAATATATTATATTTTAAAGCTTGGATTGATCTATGGATTCTGACAAATATCTAGAAGGGCAATTCATGCAAAGACCACCACTTTTTGAAAGTAATAATTTTATTTATTAGAAAAATAGATTCGAGACATATGTTAAATCAAAAGATCTAGATTTTTGGCATGTTATTACCAACGGTGATTGTCAACCTATTATATAAAATCCAAAAACCAAATTAGATGAGGTTATCGCTTTTGATAAACAAATCGTTGATCTTAGAAAGAGACTTGCAAAAAATAACGAAGCTAAAATGGTTATTTATAATGCTTTGCCTAGAAAAGAATATGAAAGAATTTTCATGTGTAATACGGAAAAAGAAATTTGGAAAACATTGTTAATTACCCACCAAGGTAATAGTCAAGTCAAAGATAATAAGATCGACCTTTTGGTTCAACAATATGAACAATTCGTCATTTCCGAAGATAAACCTATAGATAGTGCTTTTGCTAGATTTAATACTATTATTACTAGTCTAAAAGCTCTTGATGAAGGCTATTCTAGCAAGAATTATGTTAGGAAGTTTCTTAGGGCTCTACGTCCTAAATGAGAGCAAAGGTTACGGCGATTGAAGAGTTGAAAGACTTAACGTCACTATCTCTTGATGAACTTATCGGGAACCTCAAAGTTCATGAATTGATCATCAAGAAAGATTCTGAAATAGTCAAAGCAAAAGTTGAAAGGAAATCTCTTGCTTTAAAAGCTATTTAAAAATCTATTAAGGAAGAGTGTTCGACTTCCGAGTGAAAAGACGAAAGGAACGCCAATGGAAGTAAGAACTTCCAAGAAGTTCTTTAAGAAAAGGTAGAATTCGTGAGACAACCTTCAGAAACGACAAAATAGACATTCCAGAAGAAGCCGTGAATGACAAAAACGGATAAAAGTGAAAAGAAAATGCTTTAGATGCGGCGACCCGAATCATCTTATTGGAGAATGTCCAAAACCACTGAAAGACAAGAACCAAAGAGCATTTGTCGGAGGTTCTTGGAGTGATAGCGGTGAAGAAGATGATGAGAAAGTCAATAACGAAACGTGTCTAGTAGCTCAAGCATCAAGTGAGGTACGTTCCGAATCCTCTTACTTTAGTGATGAAAACTCGTCAATAGATGATTTAATATTAGAAAATGAATATGATAAACTGTGCAAAATGAGTTTAAAGATAATCACTAAAAATAAAAGACTAAAAGCCACTAGAGATAGCTTAGAAAAGGAAATTAGTATTCTAAAAGAAAAAGTGTCTACACTCGAGAAAAACAAGGAAGTTGATCTCGAATGTGTAAAATATCATATGCTTAAAATTGAAAATGAAAAGCTTAAAGAGGAAGCTCTTAAACTAACCAAGTTTGAAAAGAGCACACATTGCTTAAACGAAATGTTAAATAATCAAAAACCCTCCAGTGAAAAGTTAGGTTTAGGGTTTAATTCATTTGAAGCATCATCTAGTGGAACTAAGGAAATAAAATTGGTGAAAGCTCAGAAAAAGGCGTCCTCTGATGGAGGTCCCATAAATATGGGCAGCCCCCTTAATGTGCAGGCGGCCCCCAAAGAAAATATGGGACCGCCACCAGGAACTACACCTGGATCTGAGAAAAGTGTATCTTTTCAAAAATCTATTTTAGGTCCTAGACCAAAACACATAATAGTAAACAATCTAAGAGTTCACGTTGCTAGTGATAATGAAGTTAAGCAATTTTATAAGCCATTGTCAAAACCCGAAGTTGGATTTTCAAAACCAAATTTTAGATCAAAAACTCCACCACCTAGAAGAGTCACAAATAATTATCATCGTCCTAAAACACCGAAACAAAAAAGAAACATTGGTCGACAAAATCAACCTCGTGGTTTTCCTGTAACTTGAAACAACTTCCCACAACAAAGTTACATGCCATGAGAAATGTGTCTTCCATTTCCACATCCTAACCAATTGCATCAAATGCAAGGGATGTTTAGCACTAACAACTTTGGACCCATGTGATATTGGGGACCAAATGTTTGAGTCATTGTCTTATATAAATAGATATGCCTTGGAGTCGACTTGGAACCCGATGAGTGGATAAAGGTTAATAGATGCTCTAAACACATGATGGGTAACCGAAAGCTCTTCTCAAGCTACAAGGCATATAATGGAGGTAACGCTATTTTTGGTAGCAATCTTTGCGGTAACATCATTGGCAAAGGTACGATTTCGAATGACTCTCTTAAAATAGATAATGTAGACATGTAGATAACTTAAGATTCAACTTGCTAAGTCTAGGACAAATATGTGATAATAAGTGTAGAGTAACTTTCTCTAAACATGATAGTGAAATCACCAAAGATGGTAAGGTCATAGGTAGAGGTATTAGGAAGAAGGGCTTATATGTGATGAAATTAGGAAATAAGCCTAAAGACCAAATTTGTCTAGCAACGATTGATGAAAACTCTACATTGTGGCATAGGAGATTAGGTCACGCAAATATGCGTCTCATTCAATCGTTAGCATCTAAGGAATTAGTTAGAAACTTACCTAAGCTTAAGTTTGATCAACACTTCTGTGATGCTTGCAAAATTAGAAAACAAGCTCACGCTAGTCACAAGGCTAAGAATATAGTCTCAATGACTAAATGCTTAGAACTTCTTCATATGGATCTCTTTGGTCCATCCGCCATACGGAGTTACGGAGGAAACCGTTATACCTTAGTCATAGTAGATGACTACTCTAGGTATACTTGGACTAGATTCCTTAAGGACAAAACTGAAGCCTTCGATCAATTCGAAATATTTAGTAAGAAAATTCAAAACCAATTAGGATGTATAATAGTGTCAATAAGAACCAACCACGGTAGGGAATTTGATAATGAGGTGCAATTTAGAGAGTTTTGTAATGCCAATGGAATTACACATAACTTCTCAGCTCCACGCACTCCTCAATCAAATGGCGTGGTTGAAAGGAAAAATAGGACACTTTAAGAAATGAGTAGGACTATGTTGAATGAGCAATCGTTACCATAAAAGTTTTGGTGTGACGCAGTAGACACTTCAACATACATTCTCAACTGAATTTTAATTAGAGCCATCTTAGGAAAAACACCTTACGAACTCTTAAGAGGTAGGAAACCTACATTAGATTATTTTAGAGTGTTTGGAAGCAAGTGCTTCATTCTGAACACTAAAGACTACCTTACAAAGTTTGACCCAAATTCATACGAAGGTATTTTTTAGGTTATTCTCAAAATAGTAAAGCCTATATCATCCTAAACAAACATACTAGAAAAGTCGAAGAATCACTTAACGTGAAATTCTATGAAACACCTCCACACTCTAAGACATCACCCTTGGTAGATGTTGACTTAGATGAAGAAGAAGCATTTAAGGTTATCAGAAAAAAACCTAGAAGATGACATTATGGATGAAACTTTAAAGATTGACGAAATAGTCAATATTAAGGAATCTAGGAACCATCTGTTAGAAAATGTCATAGGAAACCTTAACCAAAGAACCCTTAGATCACAAGCCCAAAACCAAAGTAACTTCTTTTGTTTTATATCAACTATAGAACCAAAGAATGTGAATGAAGCCTTAACGGATGATAGTTGGATAGTCGTTATGCAAGAAGAATTAAATCAATTCATTGCTAACAATGTTTGGGAGTTAGTTCCACAACCTAGGAATATGACAATTATAGGAACTAAGTGGGTGTTTAGAAATAAGTTAGACGAGAACAGTATTGTTTCTCGAAATAAGGCAAGGTTAGTTGCTCAAGGCTATAATTAACAAGAGGGCATCGATTACGATGAAACATATGCCCCAGTTTCCAAACTTGAGTCAATTAGGATACTATTAGCTTATGCTTGTGCTTTAGACTTTAAACTATTCCAAATGGATGTAAAAAGTGCATTCCTGAACGGTTTTATCAATGAGGAGGTATACGTGGCACAACCTCCAGGATTCATTGACTTTGAAAAACCGGATCATGTTTATAAACTAAAGAAAGCTTTATATGGTCTTAAACAAGCACCCAAAGCTTGGTATGATAGATTAAAAGCTTTCCTTATTAAACATGAATATAAAATGGGAATGGTAGATAACACTCTTTTTACTAAGAAGAAAAGGAAGAGGAAGTTTCAAACTCATCATCGATCAAAATATAGTCCGAGATGACATCATATTCGGTTCGACTTGTCAAGACATGTGTGATGAATTTGCCAAAATCATGCATGACGAGTTCGAGATGAGCATGATGGGTGAACTTAACTTCTTCCTTGGACTACAAATAAAACAAATGGAAGATGGTATTTTCTTTAATCAATCTAAATATATTAAAGAAATGCTTAAGAAATTTGGCTTAGAAGAATCTAAACCAATGAAAACCCCCATGTCCTCCGATACCAAACTCACGAAAGACGAAGAGTGTGAGTCGGTAGATAGTACCAAGTATCGAGGCATGATAGGTAGTTTATTATACCTAACGACAAGTAGGCCCGATATCATGTTTAGTGTCTACCTTTGTGCCCGCTTCCAAGAGGCTCCCAAAACCTCTCACCTTGAAGTGGTTAAACGTATCTTTCGATACATTAAAGGCACTACGTACTTAGGATTATGGTATCCTAAGGGGACCAGCATAGAAACTGTAGTATATGCCGACTCTGATCATGCGGGAGATTATGTGGATCGAAAGAGCACTAGCGGTATTTATACGTTCGTGGGATGTTGTTTGACATCTTGGTTCTCGAAGAAACAAACCGCTCTTGCTATATCCACTACCGAAGCCGAATACGTAAGCGCCAAAAAGGCATGTCAACAAGCACTATGGATGAAACAAGCTCTTATCGACTACGACGTTTGACTCGACGACGTCCCGATCATGTGCGACAATAAAGGAACGATTGACCTTAGCAAAAACCCGGTGCAACATTATCGAACCAAACACATTGAAATTTGTCACCACTTTCTTCGTGATAATATCCAGAAAGAACATATCTCAATCGAAAAAGTGCCGTCCGTCGACAACATCGCCGACATTCTTACGAAACCCCTTAAACGTGAATCGTTTAACTATCTACGTCTTGGTTTAGGAATGATGGAACGCATTCCATAAATCATATTAGTCCGATTCTCCTTCTTCTGTCTCAATTCTAGTCCGTGTTCCATTCCGTGTCATGACAACTTGAATACTTCATCCGAAGTACTTTAAGCATTTTTAATTCGCGAAATGCAAATTAAAATGTCACTCCTCTTCGTAAAATTTTCATCAAAAACTAAGTCTAAAACCCTTTAATGAGGGCGGCCCCCATACCATAGGCGGCCCCCAATATATTTGGGACCGCCAGAAGTTATGGGACCGCCATCAGCAGACTCCAAAACTTGAACACTAAACTAAAAAAATTCAAAACACAAAAACAAACACCCCCTTTCATATCTGCAAGTGACGAACACGACTCAAACCACCAAAAAACTTAAAATCACCCATTAAAACACAAATTGAAGATAAAATCAACACCTACAATCATTCACAACATCTTAAAGATCATCAATTTTAAGTCATTTCATCTATTTTCTTTCAATTTGAGTCAAGGGTTCATGATGAACACAAAAATTAAAATTAGGGATTTTCATTTTTCTTTCAATTTTGTACAATTAAGACTACTAGGATACAATGTATAACTAATATGCTTCCCGTAGACATAGGATTTGTATACATTAATGAATTTGATGAAAAATTGATTTCAAACCAAAACCCCAAATTTATTCTCAAAATTACTCACGTTAGGAACATAATGAAATTGTGGTTATGCATTGTCAATATAACTTAAAAACATTTTCAAACACATGCATAATGATCTCATGAACAGAGGTCGAGAAACATAATTCATATATATTTTCGACATGTTTGGATGAGTAAAATCAAACTAATGAGCATTTGGATTAACTCCTAAGATTTTAATTTTTAGGTCGAGTTAAACGTTACTCCACATTTGTCACATTTAGGCACACACTAGAAACAATGTGCATAACAAATTACAAGTAAGCGGTAATAAAATGTGATTCTGCTTTTGTTTTAGGAAATCATGCCTCGTAAGTCATCCGAAGATCACAAAAATACAAGAGCCTATATGCCAATAATATCACATGAATACCGTACACCTATAAAAGAAAAACTAAGAAACCTTGAAAGTCGTTACATTCATGAGGGTCGGGTGGTTTTTGATAACTTTACGGATCTAAATTATGTTCGGTCTATGTTCAGCTTTGTCGAGTTTGAGTGTCTCCTTGAAATTAGTGACCAAATATGTACTCGGTTCATTCTTGAGTTTTATAGTCAATATCAAATCAATTATTCCGATGAAGGTGAAATGTTCATCGAATTTGTGATTCAAACCCAATTCTTTTCTTACTCTCTTAAAGAATTTGCTCAAATTTTTGACATACCTTGCGAGGGTGTCTGTGTCTTTACTGATAAATGATCACTTGATGAGTTGGCATATGGTGTCCCTACGGATGGTCCATATCAAACCAACCCTCCTTCTCCTAATGACATCATTTCGTCTATTCAAATAGATAGAGAAGGTCAAGTCCGCCGCATCCGTCATGAGGAAGAAATTGATGTTCTTAAATATCAAGTTCTAACTCGTTAAATTGAGCCAACCTTGAAGCCCTTGGAAGAGATTATTCAGGAAAATGTCTTTTGTCTGGGGGTAATCGGGATCATGTTCCCGCGTGTCTTTGTTACGTGCTTTATTGTGCCGTACACTCCGAAAAGTTCAACCTTGCCTATTTCATGGCAAAACAAATAGAGTGGGTCACTAAACAAAAGCGGTTGATCTTACCCTATGGTATGTTATTGACCCATTTTTTTAAAGTCATCATGAATGAAAATCCTAAATTGAACAATGAGTCTTATGTCTTGTACGATCATGTCATGAATCCTTTTGCCGCTCAACAAGAGCAAAAGCCTAGAAAGGATTATGGCACGAGAAGAGGTCGTCACTCCACTTCTTCTTCTTTTACCTTTGACCAACCCTCTTCTTCTCATCTTAACGATGATGATGATGGAAATGGCGAAGGGACCTCGCGTGCAAGCACTCCTTCCCTCATTCGTTATGTCAATTCATTAACCAATCAATTTCCTCAAGTTTTTCAAAACCACCTAACATTGACCCTTACTTGGAACCCTTTTACACTCGTCAAACCGAAATCATCAACCGTCAAGTTCAGATTCGAGACGAGCAACGTGGTGGATTAAGGTCAATCGGGAAAGGCCTTAGAAATTTGTGGAGAAATATCAAAAAGTGAACAATATGGAGATGTGATTTATGACATTATTAATTATATTACTTATTACTCTATGAATCTTAAGTACTTAAACTTATATTATTTAGTGATAACTTAGTATGTAGTACGGGCAACGTAATTTGCCTTGGATGATCTTTCGATTTTATCATCTTAAACACTTGTTTTCATGGTACTTGACACACTATAATTACCTCTATGATGATATGTGTTAATACAAATAATGTCTAAAAACGTTATTTATATTTTTTGACCTCTCGATGTTTTGATAATAACAAAATGTGAAAACGTTTACGATAAAATTAAACGTTTATAAATTACTAATCGTAAAATTTTGCATTCAAGATTAATTCACATAAGTAATGATAAACAAATCATTAAACATGATTAGTGATCAAGAAAATATTTTTTGTCTTAAACCTTACATTTTTACAAAAGTGTCTTTTACAAAAATATAAACACAAAATATTTATTTATAAAAGAAATGTTTGATTAAATTAATTAAATTGAAATCAGATTTTTCCCCCCCAAAACGTGAATGTTCTAAACAATACACATCCCCACAAAGCAAAGGAAGACAAAAAAAGTGTAAGCGTATACTATGGCTGCCCCCTTATAGCCTGGCGGCCCCCTTATATATTAGGGACCGCGGACCGCGCCAGTACAACAACTCTTTTTGTATCCTATAAATACTAGGCAACCCCATCTGAAAAACAGAACCTCTTGCCACGAATTTTTTCAGATATGTTATTCTCTTTTCTTCTTTTGTTTCTAAAACACATATCTTAATCACTAACATATCTTGATCTTGTTTTTCAATTGATTAGTTTCTTTTCTTCCTCCCTTCTTCTCTTCTAATCAAGTTGCAAGAGCAAACAACGTAATTCTTCCACATACGATTTTGTTTATCAAGTACTCTTCTCTTCCTCCTCAAGATCAATATCTTCATTACATATACTTTGTGTTGATGTGTAAATTTATTATAGTGTAGATCCAATAGTGTAAATTGTTATTGTTAGTAATGTTAGTTTTGTTTCAATCAAGGGTATATATATTTCTTGAGAGTGTATAAAGACATTGTGCAGTTCATAAATTAGTTCTAGCTAAGATTAGTGTACTCTACATCGTGTAGCTAAGTGAATTGGAAAAGAAAGTTAAGCGAGTGTATAACATAGTGAAATCTGAGTGGAGTACTCTGGGATGGAGTAGGAACGAAGAGTTGCTTTCGTTTCCGACGAACCAACATAAACTTGATTGTCTTTGTTTGATCGTTTCTTTCTCATCTCTTTATTGTTATTTCTTACTTAGTTCAATATATTCGATATTTTAGTTTGATACATATTATAGATTGATTGCATAACTCGAATCTAACAATTTTCAAAGAAAGATTTACAACGACAATAATACCCATGAAACTATCAACCCCCCTTCTAAGTTTCCCTACAATTGGTACAGTAGCAAGATCACTCAAATCTTTACAAATATTTATATTTTAAGCTTGGATCGATCTAGGATCTGACAAATATCTAGAAGGGCAATCAAAGCAACGACCACCACTATATGAAAGTGAAGTATTTTTATTTATTGTAAAAATTATAATTCGAACATATGTTAAAACACAATATCTAATCTTTGTGGCATTTAATACAAATGGGATTTTCAACCTATATTCAAAACGGAAACCAAACTAGATGAGTTGTCCCTTTAGAAAAGTCACACCGATGAACTAAAAGAAGAGGCAATGCGAAAAACAGATGAAGCCAAAATGGTTATTTACAATGTTTTGCCTAGCAAAAAATAGACCGAATTTTTCATGGAAATACGGAAAAAGACATTTTGGAAACTTTGTTAATCACCCATCCAAGGTATAACCAAGTAAAAGATAAAAATATCAACCATTTGTTTCAAACAATATGAAACAATTCCACATCTCCCGAAGACGAATCTATAGATAGTGAATTTGCTAGATTAATACTATAATCACTATTCTTAAAGTGCTCTTGTAGGTTAATCTAGTAATACTACGTAAGAAGGTTGTCTTAGGGCTCCTACATCCTAATGGAGAGCAAAAGTCCACGACGATTGAAGATGTCGAAAGACTTAACATCACTATCTCTGATGAGCTCATTGGAACACCTCAAAGCCCTGAATGAATCATTGTAGAAAAAGCGAAAATAGAAAACAAGAAAGAATCTGAATATCAAAGCAAAAGTTGAAAGAAAATCTCTTGCTTTAAAAGCTAGTGATTTAATAATCTTTTGATGAAGTAGTTTCGACTTTCCTTATTGAAGACGAAGAGAACGCCATGGCGTAAGAACTTTCAAAGAAGTTCTTTAAGATAAGAGGTAGATTCGTAAGACAACCTCGTAATGACAAAAGACCTTTCAAAGAAGTCGGACGACAAAAAGGGCAAAAGGGAAAGATTTTTGTTTTTTTTTGCGCTTTAGATGCTTAGATCCAAATCATCTTATTGGAGAATGTCTAAAGCCACTCAACAACAAGATCCAAAGAGCATTCGTTGGAGGTTCTGGGTTGATAACGGTGAAGGGAAGATGAAAATATCCAAGACAGACATGTCCTTGTTAAGCTCAAGCACCAAATGAGGTAGTTCCGAATCTTCTTACTTTAAGTGTGATGAAAACTCATCAATTAATGAATTAGCTTTAGACAATGAATAGTGAAAAAATAATGCAAAATGAGTTTTAAAGATAAACACTAAGAACAAAAGGTTAAAAGCTATTAGAAAATATTCTAGAAATATCTTATAGAATAAAAGATTAATTAATCCATACTCGAGAAAAACAAGGGAGTTGACTCGATTGTGCAAATTGTGCAATACACTTAAAATGAAAATGAAAACTCAAAGAAGAATCTACTAGATTAAAACAAATTTAAAAAGAAGTTACACATTACTTGAATGAAATGTTTAAGGTAATCAAAACCCTTCCGGTGATAAATTATTTGTGGTTTAATTACATTTGAAACATCAACTAGTAGAACAAAGGAAATAAAATTTTGTAAAATCTCAGAAAAAAACTTGTTTAGTAGATGGAAGGTCCCATAGTTTTATGGCGGCCCCCTTTATGTTCAGGCGGCCCCCAAAATAAATATGGGACCGCCACCAGCAACTTCTGGTTCTGAGGGAAGTGTGTCTTTTAGAAACCTTAACCAACGAACCCTTAGGTCTCAAACCTAAAACCAAAGTAACTTCTTTTGTTTTATATCAACTATAGAACCTAAGAATGTGAATAAGCCTAGGAGATAAGTGGATAGTCGCCATGCAAGAAGAATAAAATCAAGTTCAATGCTAACAATGTTTGGTAGTTAGTTTCCACAACCTAAGAATTTGACAATTATAGGAACTAAGTGGGTGTTTCGAAATAAGTTAGACGAGAACTGTAATTGTTATTCTCAAGAAAATGCCAAGGTTATTACTCAAGGCTACAACCAACAAGATGGCATCGATTTATGAAGAAACTTTATGCCCCGTTTTGTAGAACTGAATCAATTAGGATATTATTTGCCTATGCTAGCCTCCATAGATTTTAAAATAATTACCAAATGGATGAATAAGTTCATTCCAGGAATGATTTTATCAATGAGGCGGTATACGTGGCACAAACTCGTGATATATTGAATGTTTTTTCGAAAACCTATGCAATCTATAAATTAAAGAAAGATTTATATGGTCTTAAACAAGCACCCAAATCTTGGTATGATAGAGTTAAAATTTTTTCTTATTAAACATGAATATAAAATTGAAAGGTATATAACACTCTTATTTACTAAGAAGAAAAGTTCAAATCTCACATTGTCAAGAATATGTCGATGAACATTATATTCGTTCTAGATTGTCAAGACATGTGTGATGAATTTGCCAAAATCGTGCATGACGATTCGAGAGAGCTGATGGGTGAACTTAACTTCTTCCTTAAGATTACAAATTAAACCAAATGGAAGACGGTAATAATCATTAATCAATCAAAGTTAAATAAAATAACTTCTAAGAAATTGGTCTATTAAAAAAATATTCTAAACCAATGAAAACTCTCATGTCCCTCCGATACTAAACTTACGGAAAGATGAAGAGTAAGAGTCGTAGATAGTACCTAAGTATCCGGCATGATAGGTAGTTTATTATACCTAGAAATCGGACAAGTAGGCCTGATAACATGATTAGTGCTGCCTTTGTGTCCCGCATTTTAAGAGTCTCCCAAAACCTCCTCACCTTGAATACGGTTAAGCGTATCTTTCGATACTTCAAAGGCACTAACGCATTTAGGATTATGGTATCCTAAGGGGACCGGCATAGAAATAGTAGTATATGCCAACTCTGATCATGCAGGATATTATGTGGACCGAATGAGCACTAGCAGTATTTGTACTTTCATGGGATGTTGTTTGACATCTTGGTTCTCGAAGAAACAAACCGCTCTTGCTATATCCACTACCAAAGCCGAATACGTAAGCGCCGAAAGGCTGTCAACAACACTATGGTAAGAAACAACTCTCATCCGACTATGACGTAACGACTCGATAAGTGCCCATCATGCTACAACAAAAGGCCGATTGACCTTAGCAAAAACCCGGTGCCCCAATCTCGGTACCAAACACATCGAAATACGTCACCACTTTCTTCGTGATAATGTCCAGAAAGGACATATCTCAATCGAAAAAGTTCCGTCCGTCGACAACATCTCTGACATTCTTACTAAACCCCTTAAACGTGAATCGTTTAACTATCTACGTCTTGGTTTAGGAATGATATGAAACACATTCCAAAAAACATATTAGTCCGCCTTCACTAATTCTCTGACTCAATCTAGTTCCGTGTTCCATACCGTGACGTGACACTTAAATCCTCATCCGAAATACTTTAAGCATGTTTAATTTGCGAAATACAAATTAAAACTCCACTCCTCTTCGCAAATTTTTTGTCAAAATTAAGTTCAAAATCATTGCATGAGGGCGGCCCCCATGTAGGCAGCCCCCAACATATTTGGGACCAACGGGTAAATACGGGACCGCCATCAGCAAGACACAAAATGGGACACTTAACCAAAAAGATCAAAACTAAAAAATAAACACCCCCATACCTGCTGCCATGGAACGAGACATCCCAACCATAACCCACCAAAACACAAATCAACTATTAAAACTTTAATGAAGAACAAATCAACACTAATAAACATTTCTAATAGCCACACAGATCATCATAGAAATACATTTTTAACTATATTCATTTCATTTGAGTCCTAGGGTTCAGGATGAACACCAAAAATTGAAAATGGGGATTTTAATTTTTCTTTAAACTTGTGCAATAAAGGAGTACTAGATAAAAGTATAACATAAAATCTACCCGGTAGACTAGAATTGCATACATTAGTAAGATTAAACGAAAAATTGATTTTGAACTACAACCTTAATTTTATTTTCAAATCACTCACGTTAGGAACACAATAAAATTGTTGTTATACATTGTCAATACAACCTAAAAACGTTTTCAAACACATGCATAATGATCTCATAAACAAATTTCGAGATACATAATTCATATGTATTTTTCGACTTGTTTGGTTGAGCAAAATCAAACTAAGGAGCGTTTGGGTTAACTCTTAGGATTTTATATTTAGGTCGAGTTAATCGTTACTTCACATTTGTCGCATATAAGCACACACTAGGCACGAACTCAAAATATTAATACAAGTAAAATACAATTAAAATGTGATCTTGGTTCCTAAATTCAGGTGGACAATGCTTGGCAAATCTTCTGAATATTACAAAAATACAAGACACTATATCCCTATAATGTCACATGAATTCCGTTCTCCAATAAAAGAAAAACTTTGAAACCTTTAGAGGAAATCATCCGGGAAAACGTATTTTGTCGGGGGGGGGGGGGGTAATCGGGATCGTGTTCCCGCGTGTCTTTGTTTTATGCTCTACTATGTCGTACACTCCGAAAGATTCAATCTTGCCTATTTCATGACAAAACAAATAGAGTGGGTCACTAAGCAAGCTAGATTAATTCTACCCTATGGTATGCTATTAACGACCTATGGTGTAGAATTCATCGTGAATGAATATCCCGAGTTGTACAACGAGTCTTATGTCTTGTACGATCGTGTCATGAATCCTCTTGCATCTCAACTAGAGCGAAAACCAAGAAGGGATCGTGGCACGAGAAGAGGTCGTCATTCCACTTCTTCGTCTTCTGCCTTCGATCAAGCATCCTCATCTCATCTCAACGATGATAATGACGATGGGAATGACGAAGGGACCTCACATGCAAGCACTCTTTCCCCTATTCGTTATGTCAATTCCCTAACCGATCAAGTTCTTCAAGTCTTTCAAAACCCACCTAACATTGACTCTCATCTTGAACCTTTTTACACCCGCCAAACCGAAATCATCAACCGTCAAGTACAATTACTAGATGAGCATCGTGGCGGAGTAAGGTCAATCGGAAAAAGTCTTAGAAGGTTGTGGAGGAACATGAAGAAGTAAGCAATGAGGAAAATTGCTTTAAGACATTATTATATATACTATTTAATAATCTACTATGCTTAGATATTTGATCTTATGCCATTTGCTAGAAACTTAGTACGGGAAACATCACTTGTCTTGGATGATTATTTGATTTTATCATCCTAAACCTATGCTTGCATGCACCCTAATACACTTTGGTTATGTTCAATGTATTATGCATGCTTATGAACTTGTCAATTTGTATGCTTTCTTGAATTGAATTTAGAATGCTTAGTCCTACATGTTTGATTGTTATGGCTTAGATGATTCATGATGAAATAGAATTGACTGCAAAAATAGGAAAATGTTTTCGTATCACTCCAAAAAATGGCCCCCTTAAATACAGGGCGGCCCCCTAATATATTTGAGACCGCGCCGGGTATTTATGGGACCGCCGTCAGATGTCACGGATTTCTTCACTGTAACCTTCTGAATTTCTGTGCAGTTGACCACTATCCCATCTAGGCCTAGCTGATTTATGCTTTTTGATAAACATTTTTTAGAATCTAAAACTTCAACCCCCATGCCTTACCTCTTGAATCTACTTCTTCCACCTTAAATCATGAACTCTTCTTATTCCTCTCATCTTTATCTTCCTCAACCAAAATCTACCATGAATTCCACAAATGCTTCTTCTTCAAACCTTTCCAAGAAAATTAAACTAACCATAATCCCTCCTAGACAACTATTTGTCAGCATCTCTAGTGATGAAGAAATCACCACTACACCTTCTCCTACCACCACTTCTTTATCTCCAACTCCTCTAAATGCACCATCCAAAACTCCATCCACAAATCAAACTTCCTCAAGCCAAGATAATACATCTTTTTCTTTTCAATCAAAACTTCAAATTCCACCTCCATCCTCAAATGAACCAACCTCTCCTCAACCTTTGAACCCTTTGCTTAAGAACTTATTGGATGTCCTTCCTAGACCTTTAAACCCTCAACCACTTTAAAGCTTTCCTTCTTTGGATATCACTCTATCATTATCACCAATCACACCTCTTGAAAATCTCTCAAGTCTACCTTCACCATCACCACCACCACCTCAACCTCCTATCATGAGGCATCCACTCTACTACAACTATCATGACTATCATGGATCAACTTGTATTTGTTGTTTCCACAACCGTAACCTCTACTTAAACCTTCGAGATGAAATAAACATTATGTTTGCTCATCTCGAGTATCTTCTAACCACCGCCTTCACAACCCATTTTCCACCTCCACCTTAGACCTTTTTCAAATGGCTTAATAATGGAAAATCCAAAGACATTTTTGTTTAAAAAGTCATTCTCTATGCATCATGAATCATTTAAGACTTATGAAGTATTATGTCTCTTTATCTTGTATTAGCTCTAGTTTTATTTTGCTTGAATGTATTAGTTGGTTGTGCTAATGTATGAGTTTCTTGTTGGTGGAATGAAACTCTTCTTTTGTTAATTTACATACAATGTGTTAACTTGAAAGATATTTGTCATGCTATGTTGGTTTGCACTTGTATTTCTAACCTTGTTATGTAGCAAACAAACTATCGTAAGATCGATCCCTTAATGCCTCGAACGAGGGGGGGTCATACATCAAGGGGGAGTCTTTAATCGTCGATTTCTTTCTCTCAACTACAACTCGATGATCAACCTTTTTGGATTCGACAAAAAGGGGGAGAAATAGAATTTAACTCATTAATAATTTATAAACTTCCAATTTTATACTAAATGAGTTTATGTTTTGTCATCATCAAAAAGGGGGAGATTGTTAATACAAATAATGTCTAAAAACGTTATTTATATTTTTCGACCTCTCGATGTTTTGATAATAACAAAATGTGAAAACGTTTACGATAAAATTAAACGTTTATAAATTACTAATCGTAAAATTCCATTTCTAAGATTAATCACTTAAGGTATGGATAAACAAATTATTAAACATGATTAGTGATCAAGAAAATATTTTTTGTCCTAAACCTTACATTTTTACAAAAGTGTTTTTTACAAAAATATAAACACAAAATAATTATTTATAAAAGAAATGTTTTATTAAATTAATTAATTTGAAATCAGATTTTCCCCCCAAAACGGAAGGTTCTAAAACAGATAACACCTTCCCCACAAAAAGACAAAAAGGGGAGCGTAGTCTACGGCGGCCCCCTTATATATTAGGGACCGCCGGGACCGCCGCCAGTACAACGGCTCTTTTTGTCTCCTATAAATACTGGGCCACCCCATCTGAAAAACAGAACCTCTTGCCACGAATTTTTTCAGATCTGTTATTCTCTCTTCTTCCTTTCTTTCTAAAACACATATCTTGATCACTAACATATCTTGATCTTGTTTTCAAGTGATTAATTCTTTCTTCCTCCCTTCTTCTTCTTCTTCTAATCAAGTGCAAGAGAAGAACAATCGTATTCTTCTACATACGATTTGTTATCAAGTGATCTCTCTCTTCCTCCTCAAGATCACATATCTTCATTACATTTACTTTGTGTTGTTGTGTAAATTGGATTGAGTGTAGATCCAATAGTGTAAATTGTGTATTGGTGTGATTTGGATTGTGTGTCAATATAAGGGTATATATATCTTGAGAGTGTATAAAGACTTTGTGAAGTCTTAGATTGGTTCTAGCTAAGATTAGGACTCGACATCTAGCTTAGTGTCGGAAAAGAAAGTAAGCGACGTGTAAACGGTTTTCTCTGCCTAAAGGGAGCTTGTTGACATAGTGAAATCTCGAGTGAAGTACTCGGGGAGTGGAGTAGGAACGAAGAGGTGCTTCGTTGCCGAACCACTATAAATCTTGGTGTCTTGGTTTGATCGTTTCTTTCTCTATCTTTTATTGTTATTGCTTACTTAGTTCATTATATTAGATATTTTAGTTGTGATTCATATTGTTGATTGATTGACATATAACTCGAATATAACAATTTTCTAAGCAAAGTTTTAAAATGAAAAATTAACCAGTAAACTATTCAACCCCCCCCCCCTTCTAGTTTCCCATAATATGCATGCTTATCTATTAGTCTATATGCATATATGTGTTTCTTTGATTGAATTTGGAATGATGAGTGTTATGAATTTAATTGTTGTGTATTAGATGATTCATGATAAAATAGAGTTGATTGCAAAAAGGGAATTTAGGAAACTCTTTCTGTATAAGATTTACAAAAAATCAGGAAGAACTGGAAAAATTTCCTGACTCCAGAGAACGGCCCCCATAAATAAGGGGCGGCCCCCTAATATATCTGGGACCGCCATATAATTATGGGACCACCAACAGAAGTCACAGAAATTTTACTGTGACTACCTGATTTTCTGTGCAATTGCCTATTCTCTCTTAGACCCAGCTAAACTTCCTGCATTTTGCTAAACTACTTTTGGAATTTGTTTCCTTAATTCTCATGCTTTTCTACTTTGATTATTTGCTTTCAAATTAAATAATCCATCTTTCCCATTCTTCCTACCATCTTCATCTTCTTCACACAATTCTACCGTGAACTCCACCAAAGCTTCTTCCTCTAACCCTTCTAAGAAAATCAAACTCACCATAATCCCTCCTAGACAACTATTTGTCAACATCTCTAGTGATGAAGATGTCACCACCACACCTTCTCCTATAACAACTTCTTAATCTCCAACTCATCCAAATGCACCTTCAAAAACCACATCCACTAATCAAACCTCATCAAGCCAAGAGAACACATATTCTTCTTTTCAATCAAAACTTCAAATCTCACCACCATCTTCAAATGAACCAACTTCTCCTCATCCTTTGAACCCTTTGCTTGACAACATTTCAGATGTTCCTCCTAGACCTCTAAATCCTCAACCACTTCAAAGTCATCCTTCTTTGGATATCACACTCTCTTTGTCACCAATCACTCCTCTTGATCACATTCATGACACTCCATCACCACCATCTCCACCACAACCTCAACCACCTATCATGGGTCACCCTCTTTACTACAATTACCATGACTACCATGGGTCAAATTGCATATGTTGCTTTCATAACCAAACTCTTTTCTTAACCTTAAGAGATGAGATGAACATCATGTTTGCTCATCTTGAGTATCTTCTCACTACCGCAATCACCTCACACTTTCCACCTCCACCTTGAAAAGTCTTCAAATGTTTTCATAAACGTGTCACCCCAAACCTTTTTGCTCAAAAAAAATTCATTCTCTATGAATCATGA
Organism: Tanacetum coccineum; assembly: GCA_026074375.1. Taxonomy (NCBI): domain Eukaryota; kingdom Viridiplantae; phylum Streptophyta; class Magnoliopsida; order Asterales; family Asteraceae; genus Tanacetum; species Tanacetum coccineum. The sequence continues at coordinate 35,973 of BQNB010003432.1, forward strand.
ATCATTTAGAACTTATGTAGTATTGTTTCTCTTTATCTCATGAAGTATGTAGTGTAACTTATGGATTAATTATCTTGTATTAGCTCTAGTTTTATTGTGTATGAATGTATTAGTTGCATTTGCTATTGTATGAGTTTCTAAATGGTTGAATGAAACTCTATTTTGGGCGACTTAAATATAATGTGTTGCTTTAAAAGATATTTGTCTTGCACTTGTATTTCTAACCTTGTTTGTAGCAAACAATTTTCGTAAGATCGATCCCTTGGTGCCCCGAACAAGGGGGAGCATACATCAAGGGGGAGTCTTGATATCGTCGATTTCTCTCTTCCTACAACTACTCGACGATCATCCTTTTTGAATTCGACAAAAAGGGGGAGAAATGGAACAAAACTCATTAATAATGTGTAACTATTAATTTTATACAAAATGAGTTTATATTTTGTCATCATCAAAAAGGGGGAGATTGTTAATACAAATAATGTCTAAAAACGTTATTTATATTTTTCGACCTCTCAACGTTTTGATAATAACAAAATGTAAAAACGTTTACGATAAAATTAAACGTTTACAAATTATTAATCGTAAAATTCCATTTCTAAGATTAGTAATCACTTAAGGTATGAACAAACAAATCATTAAGCATGATTAGTGATCAAGAAAATATTTTTCTCTTATCCATTACATTTTTACAAAAGAATTTCACAAAATTAATTATACAAAATATTTTCTAATTAAAAGAAAAGTTTTATTAAAAACTTAAAATTTGAAATTCAAATTTTCCCCCCAAAACGAAAGCTTCTATACCAGATACAACATTCCCCACAAAAAGACAAAAAAGGGAGCGTAGTCTACTGGCGGCCCCCTTATAGGCCTGGCGGCCCCCTTATATATCTGGGACCGCCGGGACCGCCGCCAGTGACCGTTATGGTGGTAACTATAAATTTTAATACAAAAATGAGTTTATATTTTAATCATCATAAAAAGAGGGGGAGATTGTTAATACAAATAATGTCAAAAAACGTTATTTATATTTTTCGACCTCTCAATGTTTTGATAATAACAAAATGTAAAAACGTTTACGATAAAATTAAACGTTTATAAATTATTAATCGTAAAATTCTATTTCTAAGATTAGTAATCACTTAAGGTATAAACAAACAAATCATTAAGCATGATTAGTGATCAAGAAAATATTTTTCTCTTATCCATTACATTTTTACAAAAGATTTTCACAAAATTAATTATACAAAATATTTTCTAATTAAAAGAAAAGTTTTATTAAAAACTTAAAATTTGAAATTCAAATTTTCCCCCTAAAACGGAAGCTTCTATACCAGATACAACCTTCCCCACAAAAAGACAAAAAAAGGAGCGGAGTCTACCTGGCGGGCCCTTTATATATCTGGGACCGCCAGGACCGCCGCCAGTTACCGTTGGATTTTCCTGTGTATAAATACTGCTTCATCCCTTGCTGAAAACAACACCTCTTTGCAATGAATTTTATCACACTTTCTTTTCACTCTAAAAACCATTTCTTCTTTCCTAAATATCTTGATCACTAACATCTCTTGATCTTGTTTCAAGTGATCTAATCTCTTCTTCTCATCTCTTCCCTCTCATTCAAGTGCAAGAGAAGAACACTCGTATTCGCCAAGAAACGAAGTGTTGATTAGTGATCTCTCCTCTTTTCTTCTAAGTACCAAATCTCTATTGTAATTATCTTGTGTATTTGTGTGATTCGGGTAGTGTGTAAATCCGATAGTGTAGATCTAGTGATTGTGTATTGATTGTGAAGTGGTAGATTGGTTCTAGCTAAAATTAGGACTCGACATTTAGCTTAGTGTCGGAAAATAACGTAAGCGACGTGTAAACGGTTTTCTCCGCCTGAAGGGAGCTTGTTGACATAGTGAAATCTCGAGTAGGATACTCGGGGAGTGGAGTAGGGCGAAGAAGAGCTTCGTAGCTGAACCACTATAAATCTTGGTGTCTTGGTTTGATTGTTCCTTTCCTTATCTCTTCATATTATTGTCATTGTTATTTAGCTTTAGTTTAAATTATTATATTGTTTGTTCATATTATGAATTGGTTAAACATACAACTCGAATCTACATATTTTGTAAGCAAAGTCTTGTAAAACGAAAATGAACCTGTAAACTATTCACCCCCCCCCTTCTAGTTTCCACAGAATCAACAACATATTCATTATATTTGTTTGGAAAATCAGATGATCTCTCATACCTTCTCAAAGGTATATTTTGGACATGTTATGTGTTTAAAGCATCAGGAACATCATTCTCAGATAATGTTGTATCATGATCAGATGTTGCAGTCATCTCATCTGAACTAGCAGACCCATTGGAACCTTGAGAATGCCCCAAATCACTCTCAAAAAGGTTAAAAGTTGGACTGCTAGGTTTGGGAGAGTTGCTACCATCATTCTGACCATTAGCATTTTGGTCATTATCATCATTGGAAGTGGCAGGACTCTCATGAACAATTTCATCAAAGAAATTAACATGATTCAAGTCACGACTAGAATTTTTTACAGAAACATGTCTAGTTTTGAAAGGAAATATTTTTTTCAAAAAACTTAACATCTCTTGAAAAGATAAACTATTTCCTTATGTGATACTAATAACTTTAACCTTCCTTAAAAAGAAAGAGTACTCCACCTGAAACACACTTCTCAGCTCTACTACTAAACTTATCATGATTGTTAAGAATAGTAGCAAAATAGAGACATCCAAAAACCCTTAAATGTTTTAAAAAGGTTTTTTGTTAAAAACAAGCTCATGAGGACTTTTTCCCTTCAGTATAGAATTGGGCAACCTGTTAATCAAATAACAAGCAGTAAGGACACATTCAGACCACAAGTTAAGAGGAATTCCCCCTGAAACAGTAGTGATATGGCAACATTAAGCAGATGCCTATGTTTTCTTTCCACAATACCATTATGTTGAGGAATGTAAGAACAAGATGTCTGATTATTAGCCTTCAGATTTCACAAAAAACTTTTACAGTTATAATTAACAAACCATTCCAATTTACACCCTTCTAAAAGATTACAGTTTGTTTGAATTGATTTTTAATCAGATTGAAAAAGGCACAAATACAATTAAACACTTCTTCTTTAGTCTTAAGCAAATAAATCCAAACAACCCTGGTAAAGTCATCAACAAATGTCAAAAAATATATATGACCTTCCTTACTAACAACCCTATAAGGCCCCCAAAGGTCAAGATGCACAAGTTCACCAAGCCAGTAGACTTGTGCTCACTCAAAGGAAAAAGTTCTTTGGTTTGTTTAGCCTTTTAACAAATCTCACAAGGAATATTATCATTGTTATATTTTTCAAAAACTAAGTCATTTTTAAAAACAGATAAGACTTGGTCAGAGGGATGACCAAGTCTATTATGCCAATTGAGTTTAGAATTGTTAGAAAATTTGCCATGTTTTAACATATAACCTTCCATATTATCAAAATAGTACAAGCCATTAACTTGTCTACCAATCCCCATTATTTTCACATCCATCAAATCCTGAGACATTAGAAAGCACTTTAATTCATCAAACCCAACAATAAACTTACTGTCTCTAGCCACCTTATGAATAGAAATAAAGTGACAGAATAACTCAAGAACAAAAACCAAAGCATCATAAAAATTTAAAATTTAATTAAATTGAGATTACCTACCTTAGTAATCAAAGCTTCCATTCCATTAGGATGAGAAACTTTGATCCTAAGATAGGAAATATCAATTACAATAACTAAATCTTTATCAGTGTATGTCAAATGTTGGTTAGCACCTGAGTCAAAAATAATACCAGTTTGCTCATGAGCAGGCTTGGTATCAATGTTTGATTTAAAAAACTTAATAAATTTCTTGTTAAAAATTTGTTGTTATTAAAAACTATACCTGCCATATTGGCTTGAATCCCCTTACCTTTGTCATTCAAAGAATTTTCTTTTATTAAGGAAAGAAGTTTAGAAATCTGTTCATCAGAAAAGGTGGAACTAGAACCAGCAGAGTTATTGTTACTTATAAATCTTCTATTAAAGTTTTGATTAGTATTAGAAGAATTATTTCTTTTTCCAAAATCACTAGGATAACCAATCAACTTAAAACATCTATCCATAGTATGACCATTGAACCCACAATGCTTACAAACCAGAGAAGGACTATTAGCAGTTCTTCTATTCCCATTATTATTAGGTTTAGGAACATTATTATTAGGTCTGGGAGCATCACCAGAGGTTTGAGACCCTCTGGAACAGTACTCTATTGTTAATAACTGGGAGTTGAACACAGAATACTACCCTTTGGGAGGCCATAACTCCCTGAACCAGTAATAACAGCTCTGTGAGACTCCTCACTAGAAATAAGAGCATATGTACCCTTAGCATTAGGTAAAGGCTCCCTGGCCAAAATGTTACTCATTATTTGCATATAAGAATCATCTAAACCTATTAAGAATTGCATTAATTTCATAACTTGATTATGCTTTTTAAAGTCCTCTGAAGCATGACAAGTACACCTAGAGAGTTTAATAAGGGCATCAAATTGTTTCTACAAGGTGCTCAATTTGGTAAAATACTCAGCCACAAAAGAACCATTTTGAGTCAAAGAGTTAATTTTATGGTGAAGATTAAATGTTACAGAACCATCAACTCTATCAAAAGTTTCTTTTAACTCATCCTAAACTTCATAAGCATTTTTTGAAAAATTTTGCCCCCAAAACAATTCTTCTAATATTGAGTTAAGAATCCAACCCATAATCACAACATTAACCCTGTCCCATTGTTTACCCAAAACCTAATCAATATATGATCTCCTACAAGTATTATCAATAAATCAAGTTTAGTTTCTACCTTCAATGGCAAGAAGCATAGCACAAGACCACACATTATAGTTCTCAGTACTCTTAAATTTGATAGAAACAATAGTCAAAGTAGAAGAGTCATTAGGATGAAGATGTAAAGGGTGACTTAAACCCAATTTACTAATAAGGATAAAAGCATTATTAAGGTCAGCTTCATCATCTGAATTACAAAGAGAATTATGAATAGGAGGAGGAGGAGCATAATGCACAGAATTATGAATAGACATAGCTAAACCATAAACAAAACACAACTAATAATAAGAGAAGAGGAAGAAAGAAGTTCCCATGATTCCTTGCCACTCAAGGTGGTAGGTCAAGGGCAGACAAACTCAATTAACACTAAAGAGAGAAGAGGTGTTACAGAGCTTTAAATGATATGCAGCGGAAATTAATACCAAACTGACTATCCTCTTGATTCACTTAGTCAAAAAGGCTAACAGATTAATCGGCAACAACCCACACCCAATCACCAAGATCCACAAAACACTAACTTCTCAAATCAGTGTAAATCAAATCCAGAATACCCAAATCAGCTAGCAATTAACCTCTCTTAATCACCAAGAATACCAAAAAATTAATCTTCTCAAAGATCCATGAAACTCTAATTTTACAAAATTAGGGTTTTACAATTTTTTTTCAGTAGATCTGAAGAATTAAACCATAGATCTTAAACAAAACCTCTTTTAATTCAAAAACAATCGATTAATTTTGAAAACCCCCAAATTTTATGAAACCATAAAAAAAAATTAATCAAAGAAACCGATCTCATAGCCAACCTGGCTCTGATACCATGTAAAAATTCTAATCAATACAAATAATAACTTCTTGAATCTCAATTCAAGAAGATCAAACAACAATCTCAAACGCTGATCTCAATCAACCAAAGACTGCCATTGCTAATCAAGTGTAGTCCTATTATCTAGATTGATAATAGTTTTACAATACAAGAACAAGATATCAAGATGATCACAAATCAATAGAACGAATTAGGGTTTTGAGAGAATATATGAATTAGGAAAGTGAAGAATAAGAAGCTGCACTCCAGCTTATATAGGCATCAACTTTCCAAGAAACCAGCTTTAGCCCCTCAATAATCCAGCTCCAACCAAAGAGCTCCAAAACTTAATCATAACTGAAAAATAGAAATAGAAATAGAAATAGACACAATTAGTCCTTATAGTTTTGTTCCAGGTCAAATTTAATTTTAACAGATCGTAATGAATTAACGATATGTAAAAACTAAAAAAAAGAAGTAATTTTCGAAACAACATTGATCTGTTTTGACAAATACCCAAACCCACCCATTTTGGGCATGTACATTTAAAAAACGTCCACGTGATACAAAATTTCCCAGAAATTTCAAAATATAAAGAAAAAGTATGATGGTCATACTTATAAATATCATCAACGTGTCCTTTATTCAGGACAACGTATTTGAAGCAGGGTATGTCTTGGACTCGGTAAATTATAGAATCTTCCTTCTTAACTTTTGACATATCACCACCCAGAAGATCTTCTTGCCAAAAAGATTAGTGCTGAACAACTCTTCAGCAACTGCTTTTATAATACAAGAGTACAGTAGTTAAATATCTTATTCAGACCTGCTAGATCAAGTTTGACATACAATCAGATTTTCTAGCAAAATTATAGACGAAATATGAAAAAACAACATTTTGTGACAAAAGTAAACAGCTTATAAAAGGGAAATGCAAGTCGCTCATATTAAGTTGAGATACGGGAACAAGTAAACTTTATTTTAGCTTGACTCATTCTTGTTGAAATTAACATGAAACTTATTATTTGACGCCTAACAATTCACCCGAGAAAGAATCAAACTTTAATAACTAAAACACACACAAACTTCTATTCATTCAAGTCTTAGGTGGCGTATTCATTTGTAGTAGTTTTATATGGATTCTTACTACTATTGCTTTGATTCAAATGAACATTAGCTTAACCCTTAGCTTACATTCTTAATATGACGGAGTACTATCAGCCATTGCAAAGTGCAAACTAACAAACTTACCTGCAAGCAAAAAACGGTGGCAGATTAAAATTAGGATCCAAGTGATTACATGTATGAAACCTCTAGGGTCGTGGGAGGAATAGCTGTGATATACGGGTGAGTGAGATGAAGTGTACTTGCTTGATGAAGCAAAGATCTGTACTACTTGAAGCCAAATATCTAAGACAAACAACACTAGATCTAACCATGCATAAACTATCAATTTAAAATATCATTTGGTGTCAATGTGTTATAAACCCTGAGAGATAACAAAGAGATCAACAACCAAGTATGTGTGGTTGGAAATGTTTAATTTATTCTGCCCTTTTTGTTTGCCTTTCAAGAAACAGAAAAGATAAATAATGGTGCTTCATTTAACTTCTTGTACATTAATTTAAGTTAAAGTGTAATAAGGAAACTTAAAAAGAGTAGGATTATATTAAGTAGTTAACAGCTTTGCATCTGGAGACATAACCCATAACCCGTGAAAGACGGCAATGAGAGTTGCTTACTTTTTTTGTAATAGGGAAACTCTATCATCGCATACTTGCATCAGCCACTCAACATTTTTTCCTCACAACTAACTTTATCATAAAATTCATATACTCTTTTCGTTCCAAAATAAGTGTACAATTTGACTTTTCAAATTCAAACTGATTCAATTTTAACCTTAAATATTTTCTTTTTTGTGTTATATAATACTTTGATGAAAATTATATCAATGCAAAGTACATTTAAAACCCAATCAATTAATATATTTTGCATAAGGTATTATATAACACACATAAAATAGATTAGGTCAAAGTTAAACTAGTTTGACTCAAAAAAGTCAAATTAGACACTTATTTTGAAACCAAAGTAGTAATAAGATAATCACGGTCACCGTAAAAATCGTTACCTAACAAAAACAGTTAAGAAAAAACATCCACACACAACAACCATTTAACAAAAACATCACCAAAAGATAACATTGCTTGGTCAAAAAAGCGACCAACTCTTGCTTTTCTTCCATACACGACGCGGTGAGTGTAACAAAGATGACCACTCATAGTCTCACGGTTTATCTTTATCTAAACTTTTTCTCTCCTATCACCATACATAACCATTCAAGTGTTATAGTCACCACACCTTACCTTTCATACCCATTTTTTATTTAATTACTTTGATTCACAAATTAAAAACGTAAATATCAACGTAAAACGTAAATGCACGAAATTCTAAATGTAAAACGTTCAAAATAAAAATATTACTTTTAGAACTAAAATTAAGCATTACGAGACAAGTGTTCGACCAAATCGGCACGAATGTTTTGATGCGCTTGTGCCGACCTCATGTGTCTCATAACTTGTCGCACTTGTCAATCGGATCGTTTGAGGTCGTCTGGTTGATGTGCTTCCTCTGGGTACCAATCGAGAGATATCGCTTTTCCTTTTTCTTTTCGAATCATATTATGTAACAAGGTTGCAAAAATCTTGAATCGTTAGCTGGGCGGTCGACCGCCTTGTAGCTTGTAATCGATCAAGGCGGGATTAATCGGCGATTAATCGGATTGGCATTTCTAGCAAAATTTTGGT
>BQNB010003432.1:46084-74168 GCA_026074375.1 Tanacetum coccineum
AGCTATCTTAAAATATGAAAATGAGTAGTTAAAACAAACGAATGATGAAGGCAAGGAGTAGGTTTGAAAATTTTGACCCGTCTTATTAATAAGTCGGTCTTGGTCAAGGATAACACTTAATGGGTCAAAATGGTCACATAAAAGAATTTACCTAAAAGGTCCAAACAGGTAAGAAGGCGCATAAGGTGTATATCTGCTTATTAGCACCTGAACCGTTCCATTTTCTAAAAGGTATGATAAATAGTAAACAGTTGGTACCATCCTTTTTCAATACCATCCATTATGAGTCAGTTTTCGAAATGCAAGCCCGCTCCCCTCAACCCACTGAGCCTGAATCTCTTCTCTTCCAAATATTTTCTTACTGTTGAATGTTGTTGATGCCTGCCTGTCTGAATGTCATTGGCGAATAGGGTGCATCCGCGACACATGACACCGACTTTGGTTTTCTACAGAAGACAAATGCAAAAGCGTTAGATGTTATTCAATTTTGTAGATATTTGAAAGAGGGGGCAAACATGTTACTACAGCCTAGCTCTTTTGCTTTACAAAATTGTACTTTAGTTGTACCAACCCACCGAACACACCAAATGAAGCCATCAACTGAACCAACATGCTATTATTTTCTTGTAAGGAGTCGACTTTTTTGAGATTCAATCTTGCATTCCTCATCACTATAATGTAAAAAATAAGACAATATGAGTTAATTGAGTAAGCTATAAGATACATGTAGCCTTATAGTGTAGAAGCAATATGCGTAACAACATGGGTGGCTGGGAATGCACCTTGAAGATGCATATTGCACTATGAAAAGGTAAAGTAATTTTTGTATGACATTTAAGCACAAAGTAACCATGCAATATTTGAAAGATAAAAATAACATTTAACTATATGTGCAAGTCTTTTCAACCTAGAGGTCTTGCAGAAACTTTATGTGGTTTGCCACTTTATATGGCACCATAATAATTCGACTTCATAAGTACGTATTACTCCAAAGTACTATTTTTTGTCATAATGTATGGGATTCGTTAATTTAATTACTCTTATGATCTATCTTATGTTTTATCAAAATAAATAAAAAAATGAAAAGACACGCAAATCTTTGTAGTGTTGGTGCCGTATTATTTCAACTTGTAACTCAAGAACAACATTTATTGGGATCAATCAAATTCATGTTTCTAAATCATGTTTTACAGTCAAGTGATGCACTATGTTATTCCCGGGAATAATTCAAAAATATTATGACCTGATAGTTTTTTGCAATGTTCTTTTTCACCTGTCATGCAGCCGCTTCAAAACATCGCGAAATCATCTAAATTGCATTCCTTAGTGCATAGATCTGTGTCGAAAACACAACGGTCAGATATGAACATTGAAAATCTATTAATACAATTCATTTTTTGTGTTTGTGTGTATTATAAGTAAAAATGATAAAGATCCACTAAATGAGCAATATGGTCTTTAAGAGAGAGTTAAGCCGACCCTACCAACTGTACACAACTATATTCAAACAACAATATTCAAGTTCAATCTAGAAAACACATTTTTAATTAGTAACGATGCATTGCATTATATAACCTTTATCTCACTCAGTTATGTAGAATACCTAGTATCCAAAAAACTCTTGTACTCTAACAGTTGATATGAAAACAAATTAGTGCATATAAATACAGTATATGTTACACATTACATATTCATTTCTTTTCCTAGCACTTATAGTTTGTAACTATTGATTAGCTAGATAAAGATGCTACAACTGGAACTCATGATAATATTATATGTTGTATTGAGTCCTTCCAATGCATAGACCTAATACTAATGTATATATCCTGAATTATAGGGTTTTCACCCTTTAGGCAAAGTGCAACCGAATCGAATTGTTTACCCATAAATGAATTAAAAAACATGCATCATAAGCCTCACTAAAGTTATTGAGTTACACATTTACCATGTAATTATTCAGCTCCGTCTTCATACTACAACCTCTATGTTTTTAGTGAAATGGCATCTTATTGGTTCATATCACTCACAACTCAAATCACCTTGCACCTCATGACAACCACCCTTTAATTGCTCTCCTAATTACACAAACTAATGAATAACAATTTATAAAAAATCAAAAAAGTTTAAAATAAACCTAAATTCTTTTAATACCTGATTATCACGAATGATACTTAACGGGCTTCCTAGACCCGCTGACAATGGTACCTGACGGCGGTGATATTGTAACGGAGGTGTGGGTGCGGCAGCGATGGTGCGGCTATACGAACCTGCAAAATTTTCCGAAATTCAAAGTTACTCGAACCATAAATCAGACTTCACATAATATGTATCAAAAGAAACCAAAATTATTCTATATCTTACTAAAACCCACATATACAATAAGCAAAATAACAGGGTGTTTGGGATTACATATTTTTCATCTTACCCGGTTATTTAGCTTGTTTGGCTGAGTTAAATCATACGGCTTTCATCAGCATGCACTTGAGTAACGTTTAGCTTATGTATAGAAAATCAAATATCTAATAATAAAGGCAAGGAAAATAAGAGTTTTGGTTGCATACGGCTAAAGGGAACACATCCAAGGGTACGTCCATTTTATCCTTCACCTGTGTGTGAGGGCAAAAAGAGGCTATGATTGAAAATTTCTTTCATGGGGCCTATTTAAAGATGGGTGGTATACAGTGGAGCGACGGTATACAATAATTTAAAAACCAACATATTTTTTTTAGACTTTGGGTCACTTAACTGTAAACGTTCACACAACAGTATGCATTCTATAAAGTGGCTCACCTAGATGATAAGCATTCACGTTTGCACCCAATTATATTGACGTTTTGGCAAAACTGTGTAGTTTCATTAATGCCCTTAACCAATTCTGATGGTATTTGACATTTACGGGTCAAGGAAGGGAATGCGTAACTAGAACAGGAGGTCAAGCGTCAGCTTTCAGAACACGCTCCTTACTTGCAAGTAGGAAAAAAACATTATTAGAATCAGATTTGTGGTGCCATTCTAACTACTTATCAAAGATTGAAAAAGTTTCTAAAGTAACACTCGCATTGCATTTAAACGAATGAATTTTAAACCAATTGAGTATTGGATACCTTTACATCACAGGAAGCTGCTATCGTAATAAACAGTAATGAGATATTAATGCTATTAGTCATGTACAAATTTTCCAATTCAACAAAAACTAATTTGTCATATCTACGCAGGTGTCTTTGAATCTTCTTTGGGCAAAATAATCAGCAAACAGTTTGCAAAGTTCTGTAATTGCACTTTTTTGTCAGTTCATTTTTCATATTCTTATCAGCATAGTGATACCAAAAATTTGCCACTGATTAGCCATAACTCATTAACCGGAAACATCAGTTATCCTCTCGTGAATCTTTTTGCGACATAAGCGAAACCCGTATACAACACACATAAATAAACAAATATTTAACATCCTAAAAGAGTTTGAAATGAGTAAAAAAATTCATACAGAAGGCACAAAAAATGAAAGATTCTTAGAAAAGAAGTTACCATTGGTTTACGACTTTCAATCCTTGCCATGAGTGAACTACTTGTTGCTTGATTCAACCGAGCTTGTTCTTTGTATGTGACGTCGAAACTCATGCAGCTTGTGTGAAGTTTGACCATCAACTGTTGGCTGCAAATAGGAAGCTACTCGCCTAACAACATGGTATATCCATTTGCCAAAACAGTGGATATCTGCTTCCTAAGTTTCCTTTGACTATAACCTGTTTGGACAATTTATGTAAAAGAATTAGTTGTCACTAAATACACCAATGGGTCTGGTTTATTTAGATACGAAAAATCACATGCCAAATTATATTGGACCAATTTACTTGACATGTTGAGAAATGTTAACCGAACCTTTCCGTGCGGGTTTGCAGTTCAGTTGGTGTTTCCCTTCTGCCGTGAATGTGTCCCGTGATCAATTTTAGCTTACCAATAGAGGACTCTCTCATTGTTTTTCTGCCAAACAAAATAACCACATTTTATTAATCTTAAAAAAACCTTTTTTTACTATGTTTACATATAGAGATAGCACAGGTGTCATAAACCATAGAATATTTGCACGACTGTAGATGTGCACTGAGAAGACATTGAGCCGTTTGACCTTTCTTGAAAGACGCATGTTCATTTTGAGACGTTATAAACTCCTTAAGGGGGTGTTTGTTTCGGCTTATGAATCATAAGCTTGTTTGGGCTTATATTTTATAAGCTTTAGTTTTTCAGCTTATTTTGGGTCTTGCAGCCTTATATAAGGTTATTATGATATGATAAAATTATATAAGCCCATAAGTTTTGAAATAATCTAGAAATTATGCCTTTTGAAATATAAGCGGAAATCAAATTTGATTTGGGCTGATCAAACTTTGAATAATAGTTAAAAGAGAATCCTTACCTAACGCTTTTTAATAGTTGTGTTACGTAACTGTTCCACATTTCATGCATTGGTTTAAACATTCCAAATCTGTAACAAAATACATACAGAAAAGATGTTTCAAAAATCTGGTTCAACATAAGCACGAAAAGCAAATGATACAAACAATACAAAATGTAGATAATCTTTACTCACTTCTAGAGCTCTTGAGGCCAATCCAACGATCCGTGTCTCTTGAGCTATTCTGTCTATGTGCCTTTTTGACCAAAAAGCCAAAAATCGGTTGGTTCCGTCTTTCTATCCAAATACCCAAACCACCCTGTCAAGCTTTAGTAGAGCTACATGACCAACTGGTTCGTAAAAAACTAAAAAATATAAAGTTAACTGAATAGAGCAAAAGATATACCCATTTGTCGTGTCACGCAGATCCCATCTAAATAAGTCAGCTGCCATGGATAAAGTTCCTTTCCGCTCACCCACCTTAGTTCCTTCTCTTCATATGGAACATAATCTGTTTCTGCCTCCATTTAATCATCTCCATAATGATAATATCTTTTGAAGGCTAGCTGCAAATAGCAAAAAATTCTAGTTAGGCAAATAAACAGAAATAGCAAATAGTATCTTACGGCTCTGGTTAAGTATAGTGGTCGAATATACAAAGGAAAGAAGGTTTTCAGACCATTATCATAACAGAAATCAGCATATGCAAAAGCGAAATCTAATTCCAATTATTCAACATCTCATAATCATTTTCAAAACACAATATTAATTATAATTAAAAACCTTAGTTAGCATACATAGCAGAAAAAGCTTACTAAGTGACTTCCACAGTGTTTGAAAGACAAAGACCAACAAATTATCCTTTATGGTATTGAGCTCAACCCGATAAGACATTCTGTTTTCACCCAAACGTCTATCCCTATCCTAAGACAGCTCTGCCCAACTTAGTTTTCTAATGTTTGACACTTGCCTATTTTAAACTTTTCACTTATAATAGTTTCATCAAACGTTCGAAACTGCCTATTTGGAAAATGCAAATGAACACTTACCAAGGCAGCTAAGGGTGTTTGGGATACCTAGTTCAAACACTCAGAAGTACAAATTTCATTTAAAGAACACTATAAGCATATAACGACAATCTAAACTAAGGGGGCTTTTGGGATTCCTTACATGTTTCGAAAAGGAATTTAAAAGCGCATAACGTTTGTAACCAACAACTCATTTTCTGTTTCTAAGCATAATGACCTAGAGCATGAAAGTTGCATATTTAACTTACCAAACCCGTACTTATTATAAATATTTTTTGACCTTACATTTTCCTATATATAGTAAATTAGTACTACGATCTATTACAAACAAAATAAAGTTTGACATTGATGACATATTTAAACTACACTAACCCTTAATGACCTCATCGCCCACTCAGCATCCCTAAAAGCTTTAAATGCTTGTTAACTGAATCCTCTTCATTTTCCATCCTCCAGAAACACTTCCATCAACTACAAAAGAAACTACAATTTTCACTTACACATTTCAGGTGTGCAACCAATTTTTTTTACAAAAGTAACACCAAATTGGCTAAAGCATTAAATATTTCAATACCCTTATATCAAGAATCATATGTATGTGTAAAGTTTTAAACTTTTACCAGTGAACTAATTTGAAAATAAGAAAACATAAATTTTGTTTTTTTTTCTTGATAGACCATGAAGACAATGCTGATAAAAAACTGAGCTAATATGACATTAGCCCAAGAGCACATTTTGTAATCACAGTTGACATGTTAATATAATTTATCAAAGTTCAAGCTGTAAACTTTGAGTACCAATTCAAATGTTCCCGAGTCATTGCCTATTAATTCTACGCACTTAAGTAAAGTATAAACCTAAATTGATCAGTTGGTGCACTTAAGTAAAGTATAAACTATAAAGGTTTACATACCTATGGATTTAAAGCAACCTAAATCACAATGATTCCATTACAGAAACCATATCTTACAATTACCTAAAAATCATATTCAAATATCCAAAATCAATAACAAAAAAATAAAAAATAATCACAAAGATTGAATATATAAAAACATCATACTTGATTTCTAAGGTATGACCCAAACAAATATTATAAATCTCTTCCTATATCTCCTCTCATAAACCTATTCACGCATGCAAGAATCAGAATCTTGAATTGATATTATCTGAGATACATTTGGTTTGTGTGTGTTTTTATGGTTGTGTGTGTAATTTACGGGATTAGACAATGAGAATGAGATGGATCTGTGTGATGAATTCTATATGGTGAATCAGGCAAAGGACACGTATGCAATTACGTGTTTTGATATGTGGAAGGGAGAAAGCGAGTGAAGCAATCAAGGAGAGGTGTGTGAGTATGAGGGAGAAGATAGCGCGTGAGTAGAGAGGGAATAAAGAGAGATGTGAGCAGTTAATATCAGCCCGGGTTTAAATACGGGTCACACCAGAGTTTGCATTAAATGTCATTAAAACACGCCTCAGGGCAACAATCTTGGGTTTTAAATATATAGTATAATGTTTTGGTCTTATGTGGGTTTGAGTTTAAATGTGAATTATTTTACAGTTAGTAACATAATACCACGAAAACATGCATAAACGAGTATTTTCGTATGTTATGAAGTGATTTTCTATAAACATCTTTATAAAATACATAGTGGAGGATGTTGAAAACTGATTCATATAACTACGTAATATGTATGTCTATTTTGTGAGATTAACTAAAGCATCTGCTACAATTTGTAGTTAAACAAGTTTGCTTGCCCGCGCTATGCTGCGGGGCGTTTGGCGGGTGGTGGTCGGGGTTGCTAAGCATAAAGGAGAAATTATGGCCGCATTTGCAATCGTTTTGAAACAAAAGTTGTACACAAAAGCTTTGGAGAGGCTACTATTCTTAAAGTTACATATACACTACATATGAAACAAACATCAAAAGCAGTTGGTTTGTTTTTTTTGCTCTTGGAAGTCTTCACCTGCAGTTGCTTGTATTTACTATGTTCTTCCTGGAACTCTTTACCTGCAGCTGGTTGCATTTGGTACAAAATGTGGCTTGACTTGCATCTATTTCCATTTGGTACAAAAGGTGGCTTGACTTGCGGCTGCTTTGATTTGGTACAAAAGGTGGTTATGCTGGAAGTCTACATCTGCGGCTGGTACAAAACGGCTATCCTGAAAGATATCAAAATATATGCGTGTTAGATTGTTTTTATCAATGAACTTGTCTAAATTGTGTATAAGAGCTTTGTGCGGTGTAACAAAGATATAAAAAATATGTGTTAGATTGTTTTTATGTATCAAGTATCAAAGCAGATTATTATTTTTCTTGGTTAAGTGTTTAAAATTGTTTATAAGAGTTGCATGGTAAGATTTTTAGCTATTGAAAACAAAGTGTAGTGATGCTGGTGGGTTTTGTGTCAAGCATGTGATTTTTTTGTTGCTTTTGCTTTTGGTATGGTGGATTTAGTAATGGCATAGAGATTCTATGTGCATATGTCAAGATAAGCTAGTATATGAGTGATAAGAGAGTGTAGTGGAGTCTGCTGTAGCATAAGCAGTGGCATCATGTGATGTTTTTTTGTGTGCTTTTGCTTTTGGTATCGGTGTGTTTCTAGTGGAATCTGCTATGATTTGATTGCACTTGCTGTGTTGTTTGTCTGTTTTCACATTTGCCATTTAATAATATAAGCAGTGGTGTTATTATTTTTTTACTAACTACTGTTATGCTGTTTAATAACATAAGTAGTGGCGTTTAATAGCATAATTATGTTGACATGTGGTAGCATCTTAGCGATACGTGTCCTTGTTTTGTTTTTATGGATCATTATGATTTTGAGTTTTGCTTCTGGTTTTGTTTATTTAAGGAATGCATATTGCATAAGTAGTGTATTAGTGGTTAAAATAAGAGGGAGAGAATGGCATGGTTACCAAAGTGCGAGGAGTTAGAGAGAGCTGTTGGTGGGCGTAATTGGTTGGACATGATGATTGTCTATTTTGATGAATACACGTATGAACAGCGGGAATTTACTCGTCGACTGAATGGGTTGATGGTGAGATGAATGAAGCGTGTGCAGATAGGATAGCTTTTGTTCAGGAGCTTCGGAGTGTATCGGGTGAGTCTGTGCCTGCGAAGACTGCTGTGTTTTTGGAAGAGATGATGAACAAAGAGGGTAGTAGAGAGTGGCAGTTGGCTGATTTAGTAAAAGAAGGTAGAGAAAGGGTTCGTGAAATTGAGTTCTTTTTGGGGAAGTTGATGCGTGATGCCAGGGGTTGAGACGTGAGCCGTGTCGCGTGTTCTTAGAAGTGTTCATGCCGTTTGTTGTGTGCAGTTTT
The DNA here is from genome assembly GCA_026074375.1 of Tanacetum coccineum. Taxonomy (NCBI): domain Eukaryota; kingdom Viridiplantae; phylum Streptophyta; class Magnoliopsida; order Asterales; family Asteraceae; genus Tanacetum; species Tanacetum coccineum. The sequence goes on from BQNB010003432.1 coordinate 54,833, forward strand.
ATTCGGATGCGTGCATTGTGTAGTTTGTGTATTGTTTGTTGAATAAGTGCAATGTCGTGTGTGTGTGTATGTTTGTTGCAATTGTGTTTATGCATGTTATGTTGTTCTTAAAAAAATAGTTTGTAATCCATGTGTGTATTATGTTAAGTTGAGTAATAAAAGATGAGGATTATGTTTATGTTTGATGATGCATCCCTTTTTTTATTTGTTTGTTGATTTTATATGTTGCATACAGTAAAATTTAAAGTAGATGGAGATAAAGGTGCAATAGTGAAAGCATGTGGATATTTTGTTGGGATGTGTATTTTGGAGGGAGATTATGGATAAAGAGGGGTGAGTTGTGGCCTATTTAAGTGAGGGTCAGGAGCTTTCTTTTGCATTGCAAGTTTAAATAACATATCCAATGGCAGCTTTACCAATATGTGATGAGCTTCGTCGTAGTGTTAATTGCCGGATTGGGAGCCTCAGTTTATCTACTACTGTGAGAGATCCAAGCTTGATGATATCAGGTTGGCAAGGCAAATTAACGTACTGTGCGATACTTTGACAACTGTTATTGACGAAAGATGGAGCTTTGTTGGGGAATTAGAGATGTTGGCATATAAGTTTGTGTCAGGAAAGATGGCGGAGTTTATGAAAGAGATGCAGGACAAAGATATTCTGAATCTGATGAAGTTACAGATACTTGGAAGGGAGTTTGAACTCAGGGCCCGTGAAAAGGATCTCTTCATTGAGAAACTTAAGGGCAACATGGATTATTAAAGCCGTTGTTAGAAGCATACCTAAGCAAGTATGTTAAATACCGCTTTAATAACAACGTGTTATATATGCATGTGTAGGTCAACTTTATGTATAATTATGTAAGATTATGTGTGTTTGTTTTGTTCTTTGCTTTGTTGTCGTTGTAATGTTTGCTTTGTCTGTATGGTCTTTTGTCTAATAAAAGTGTGTTTTTTATTCTTGTTTGTCATTTGCTATGGGAGTTTGTAAAGTTACTATGAAATTTTATTTAGGAGTATTGTTAATCCGTTATAAGGAGATAGTGAAGTAAGGACATTAAATTTTCATGTGATTGAGTGACTAAGAATATTAGATTGAATTTACCTTTGTGTTTGCAGAGATGGTTAGGTAGCTTTCAATCTTCCTTATGTTTCTTTGATTATGTAGATTGTTGGTCAAAAAGGGCCCTCTTTGTTGATGTTCCTCGTGGTCTATCAGATTCTTTGTTGTTTTTTGCGGCACTTGTGACTGTACTCTGTCTTGGTGGTGGCGTCACTTACATTTAAGAAAAAGGGATAGTGGTTAGATAAAAGTTTGTTTCTATCTTTTGTGGGATGAAGAAATCATAAGGAATATGTATTGTGTTTACCTCCTTCGCATGCAGTGCATTTTTCTTTGTCTTTTTGTGTGTTTTCTTCTTCTTCTGTTGATTGATTAGTTGCAGCGGACGCTGATGAAGGTGTTCCTGATGTTTGACATAGTTAGACTGGGGTTTGGTAACTGACTAGTTATATAATTGAGAGTAAAAAAAAGAATGTCAGTTAAAATTTCTGTCACCTTTGTTAATTTCCTGTGTGCTGTTGGTCTTGTTTTTGGACGTCATAAACATCATCTAGAGACAAATCTATTAAGTTTCCCAAGGTATTGAAGTGAAATTGGAAGGCATCATGTTTTCCTTGTGCTGCTAGAATCTCTGGTGGTATCTTCGTCAGATTAGCTGGCTTGTATTTTTCTACCAATTCTGTACATGGGTGGTCTGTCACTTTGTTCACGGCTGGAGTGAAAAAAGTTATAGGGGCGGTTGCAGTGTTGTCCGTGATATACCCTTTGAATTTATACCTGTATTTTTAGTGGGTACGTGTTATATTCTTTTTTTGTAGATGAGTTTGATGTGGAACATTGTTGATCAAATGTACCTAAAGAAGGGTCCTGGTTGTGGGCCATGATCCAAGCAACTGTAATCGTCTCCGTTAGCTATTGTTGCTTTGCCGCATTGGTTGCAAGAGATGTAGTACCAATCTTTGTTCATGTTAATGGCAGTAATAGTTGCTTCAGCCGTAAATCTTACGCCCTGTGGTTGTTTGTTTAAATTAGTTAGAGCTTGCCAGTTTATTTAAAGAAAGGAATATATATGTAAGAATTCACCTTATAGCTTTGTGGGTTCTGATCCATTATCGTCTTTAATGGAAACCTGTTTCTTGTCTTGTCTTGCTGAACGTCTTTATGTGGGTACTTGCATATTGTGAGTAAGGAAGTATCTTTGTATCGGGCTTTGAAGTTGCACAGTAGTTGGGACTAGAAAGATGAAATGAAGATATGGATTAGTATAATAGTGAAAGTTCAGGTTGTTTACAGAGCACGCGATTCTTCAGCTTCGGGGATCTTTGGGTTTAAATAATAGTATGTTGTTGAGCTTCCAGACAGCTGGTAATCTGTAATCATAGTGTTAATGGTGTGTTCATTGTGATAGTTGTAGAGATGATAAAATCCGTATTTTTTAAAGTGGTTAGTTATTACCTGTGTATTTCGAAACCCAACATGAGCTAATTGCGATGATCACTGGTTGCTCCATGCTGTGAATATCCGCTTCGCCAAAGTGGTTGGCCATTTCATCCCAAAGTGTGCACTCGACAATGTTTCCACTGTCAAATTTTAAAATTTGTTTACAAAAGGCTGTTTTAAGTTTTTTGTAAATGTATTTGGGTAACTTACTTGAGGTTTTCAATCTTGATTTTTCTCCTGGCGCCTTGTCTTCTATTTGGGTCTCCAAAATCGCTGATACTGCCAGTTGATCTAAGACATCCAATGTAGTCTGAAAAGAAAGTAGGCATACTGTTATGGTTTGTTATTTAGTAAATCGAAAAAAGACACTTTCTTTAGTACGTTAATACTTTTTATAACTTCATAAATGGCCTTTTTTGTTAACAAAGATTTAGTTAAAGCTGTATTTCTAGGACATTGTTTTGCATCAATGGTTTAGTTGGTATGTAAGAGTGTATTTCCACTTGTAGTTATCAGACATCGATGCATGTAGCTTTTAAAGAGAAAGAATCATTTCACTGTCTATATAAGTGAGTGTCATGTTAAGTTTGTCTGGCATCTTTTGTGTGCATCTTCATTTTTTTCTTTTTAGAAAAATGGCCAACACAAGTACGCTGTTGCTTCAAGAGCTTGCTCGTGCTGCTGATTCTGATGATATTAGAGATCAGCTATTAGTGTTATTTACCAGGGAGGTTCTCGAGGATACAGAGAAAATGGAAAATTATCATCGGCTATCTGGTGAGCTAAGAAACGGTGTGAGGATGAGGGACATATACATCAGGGAGCTTCGGATATCTCATATGTCTGATGAGGTCGTTAAGAGTATAAAAATTCTAAAGCGGGTGCAGCTTGATGATATGGAAAAGGCATCTCGTTTTTTTTATGGCTAGAAATATTCAGAGTAAAGTGTTTGAGAAAAACACTTTCATTGCAAGGCTAAGAGATTAGAGGTTTGATTAGTGTATGGCTTGTGGTTTGTTTGTACTGACTCTGTTCTTAAGTGTGTGTCTCTACGTTTAGTGCTTGTCAAATAAATGTATAAGTGTGTGTGCCTGTAGTTTCATGTTGCGCTTAATGATGGTCGGTGTGATAAGTGTTTTCAGTGACTGTTTAGTTTGTTGTATGATGTAACAAGATAGTACGTAAGTGATGTTTGTGTATAATATTGTTTTGATATGGTGTGCTGTGTTTAATAGTGTATTTTCTGTACTAAGAGTTAATAGTTATAGTAAAAAAACATTGTGCAAAAGGTTAAAGTGAAACGGTACCTGTCAAAGCTGGATATTGTATTTTTCTGGTACTGTCAGGCCTTGGTAGCTTTGATTCCAACTGGTTGTAGGAAGTGAAACGGAAATAGTGATGTGGAAATGTTGTTGTTGGTATGTTGTCAAAATTCGTGTATCTACCAAACCGCAGGCTTGTTGCATTTTCTAGAGTTTGTTGATATCGACTGGTGGCTTCACAACTAAAGTTTAAAATCCGGTAAGCCCTGCCCATTTGTAACTTCACATCAAAATAATCAGTGTCTTTTAAAGCCATGTTAGCTTGGATAGCATTACCCTGTGATTATATATTAAATGTTATTTATAGGTCACTAAGTTAGTTATTATTTGCAAATAAGATAGACAATGTTTTACCTCTTGCTCAAGCAAAATACAACAGTAGGCATATGGAGTCATCTCCGGTGGGAATTTTGCAACCCATTTCATATAAACCTTCACTTCTAACGTCTTCTTTATTGAGTTTGGATTGAGCTGAGCGATCGTTGAAAGCTCCATTTTAATAGTTAACCTAAACAAAAGGACTGATACATCATAATAAACCATAAACCGGAGCTGTATTAAAAATAGTGGCATAAACAAAAAACCTTATCAGCAAAAATGAATATTTAAACATGACATGTAGCATGATTAGGAAAAAACTTTAGTAACTTTTTTTTAAACCTAGACCTATCTAACGGAAACAAAAGACATATTTAATAAAATTTATTGATACGGCGAGGTGCCGTGTATTTTTTCCAAAAAGTCTTTGTATACTATATTTTTGGTAGCATTTAAAGGTTGGTTTTCTTCGGGTTCAATAAGAATTTTTAAACCATGAGGAGTTGTAGCTCTTGATAATGCAATGTATAGCTGGCCATGACCAAAGATTGGATGTGGAAGATAGACACCAATTTTGTTCAGTGATTGTCCTTGGCTTTTGTTGATTGTCATAGCATAGCAGAGTTTTATGGGGAATTGTTTTCGTTTCAAGACAAAAGGGAGATTGGGATCGTTGTGAATGAGTAGAATTCGGTGGATAAACACTTTCTCTCCTACTCTTGTTCCTGTGATAATTTGCACTTCAATAAGTTTCGTCATGAGCTGCCTAACTATCATCCTTGTGCCATTACATAATTCGTCGGCTATGTTTACATTCCTTAGAAGCATGACTGGTGCATCGACTTTGAGCTCAAATTGATGTGAAGGAAAGCCTGGTAACTTAAAAGTATTTAAATGTTCTATTGGATAAAGCATTTCTATTTCAGCTCCATCATTTCCAGTTGGTGTTGCTTCATCTTGGCTCATGTAAATTGTGCTTTCGCCATGCATCATAGCTAGAACTTTTGAGTTGATGATGTCTGCGGTTTCATTTTTAGGACATACAATTGCTTTTTGTTGGAGAGTTGTTGCTGAGGGTGTGTGAAGAGTACTCTGATCATAGATGAAGTCGATCAACTTTGAAAGACCTTGTTTATCAGGAGGCAAGCAGTATGCAGGAGGAATTTGGACCCAAGATGTATTTTCATGGTCCTCGTATGCTGGTTCACCAACTTTCCCGTCACCGATATCAAGTAACCAAGAAGCGAAGGAGTTTACCAGACTACGTTCTTCTAAACTGATGTCTGGTCTTGCAAGCCTCATGTTGTGCTTTAACGTGAAGACTTTGAAAGATGGCCATAATGCAGATTCAGAAATGCAAGATGATATCACTTATATCTTTGATGCTCCTTTTTTAACTGGGAGTGTTTGCCGAAAGTCACCTCCTAAAAGAACTGACTTTCCGCCGAATAAAGAAGATGGTTTATCAACGATATCTCTTAGGCTTCTATCTAGTGCTTCAAAACAACGGCGATCGTTCATAGGGGCTTCGTCCCAGATTATAAGATCGGTATCCGCTAATAACTTTCCAAACTGAGTGTTCATTGTAATTCTACAAAGAGATTCCTCCGTTAATTCAAGAGGGAGTTTAAATCTGGAATGTGCGGTACGACTAGATGGTAGAAGTAAAGAAGCAATACCTGAGGATGCGACTGCCAATACAATCTTTCCTTCAGAGCGTAGGATACTAATGATGGTTTTCTAGCGAAATGTTTTGCCAGTTCTACCATGGCCATAAACAAATATAAGCTCCTACCGATTATTTGTATCAGCATTTATAATAAGATCGTATATTTGTCCTTGCTCATCGTTTAATAGTGGAACTGACTCATCCTTTAATTGAGCTAATTCTTCCCGATAATAATTTCTTTCTTCCATCAGGAGTCTATTAGCTAGTTGAGCCGGTAGATCTTGAGGAGGTGGTGGAAGACCAAACGCGTGCAACGATTTACCACAGTTGCTTAGAATAATCTCTATTTCATACAGTGTATAGCCCTGCAACGAATCATCATTGAGATGATAATCAGGAATCTGTACTTTTTCCGACACTTTTTTGGTATATCATAACTCATCTCTTTCTAATACTTTCTCCAAAGTCTAGACGAATCTGCCACGTCACAGTAAAGGAGTATGTGGGAAAAAAGAAACCACGGCTCTTCTGGTGTTGCAGACCCACGTGCCTCCTCAAATGTAATCTCCCATTCCTTGTCATCACCGATTAGACCCAATGCTTGACACGCAGCTCTATAAGTCGGATAAAAAACGCCGTTCACAGTTTGTACTTCCTAGAATTCCATGCAGCCTTTTTGATGACATAGTAACATTCTTAAAAAGAATAATTCGCCTGAAGTTAGATGCACATACGCGAGCCGTCCAATAGATGATTTGTTGTTTTTCCTTGGTGACCAACTTTTCCTATTAGAATACCATACAAATTCTGACGGGAACTCTAAATATGATAAATGCCTTCCCACTTCATTAGCTTCGTTAAAAGCAAACCACTCGGTTAATGTTGTGCTTTTCTTTCCAGGTAAATCAATCACTGATTTTAACTTGTCTTGATCTCTAAAAGTAGTTCGTTGAATGTCTTCCAAATGCACCGCTAATATTTGTACAGCTGGTTCGTGACAATGTATATCAAACTTCAAGATACTCCAATATGCTTCATGAGAACATATGAAACGACCTTCAACATAATTCTGAATTTCATTTATCACCTGTCGCGAAGATGTTGCTGCAGTAGACGATTCGCCAATTGGCCTAGACACACGTGCGAATATTCTGTATGTACCTTTCGATATGTACTTGAACAAATACTTTATAAGCAGATCAAGGTTGTACGGAACAACATAGCTATTATCCAGCTAGAATTCGTTTCTTGTAGCGAATACACTTGTATCTCTTCTCCGATAGTGCACATGACCATTTTCATCAAAGAAGGTCTTCTGATAGAATTTTTTAGGAAACTTCTTGCTACACTTATCACCTTTCATACACGGAGCTTTCAAGCGAACAGCTCCACAGGGAACGTGCATCATCAGCTCTGAAACAACATTATATCCTTCTGGATCTATTCTTGGATTTAGTAACTCAGCTGAAATAAACCGATCAACATCTTTAGCAATTCTTATTCTGCTTGCTGAATCCACCCAAAGCAAAGTGTGGCAGTGTGGTAATCCTCTTTTTTGGAATTCGACTGTATAGAGCATTGTAATAAAAGATCCAAAATCAGCAAAGGTTAATAACCAAACATAGATAAAGTTACAATGTCAAACTAAAATGTAGAGTATCATACCTCCAGTTACGTCTCTAAATATACGTTATTCTTTGAGGAAGGCAATCAAAGCTTGAATCTTTTGCTCAAACACCCGGCACACAACATCTGCTCTATCAGAAGCAGTCAAATGTGGATACTCAGACATGGACCTTTTGATCTCCGGCCAGTTTACATTACATGTGAATGTGATGAAAACTGTGGATTTCCTAACTTTCGACAAATAGCAAGAGCATCTAAAATGAGCATACATGTATTGCGGACCGCCTGTAAAAGACATAGGAAGGATAATTCTTCCTCCAACTTCATAACCATCTCGCTCTCCTTGAGAAATTGCATCATACAACCCTGATAAGTAGTCACTTCGAATATCATTTTGTTTTTTTCTTATGTAGTCCAGCCGATTCTGTTCAACAACACAGAACACACCAACAACGTACTGTTATAATAGTCTACCTTCTCTAAAAAGAAGGTCATATTGCTGTAATCGAAAATGAAGCTGGTATATGTAGTAAGCAAGCATCGTGACCCTTTTTCCTCTACCAACACCATTAGCTGATTTTAGAATTAGCTTTGTGTGATACCCTGGCTGACCGTAGATGAAAAGAAGTGGGAACTGTAGTGACATATATGAAGGGTGCAGTTTGTTCACCCTTTATGGCGGGCCGTCTCTATGTTGAATAATGACATCAAAATCCGCGTTGTTTGAAATACCACTTTCAAAAACCATTGCACCAAGAGTATTTGATGTTGGAAGCTCGTAACCCCTAGCACCTTGAGCGTTGTAAAGCCGTATCTTGAACTCTGGAATGTCTAGTTCTCTGAATTTGTCTCTTGCTGTTCAAAAAAGCTGCACCAACTCATTATGTGCATCTAAAAAATGAATAATACCTTCAACTATCCCAGGCTCTAACTGACTGTTATCTATTCCTCCAAAATGATGCATCCTATTATGAACCTCGTTGTCAGTGTCATAAATGTATAGTTATGGAAACCTGGGCGACTCTCATGCAGGTGGACATAACGACCCTATCCAATTATAGATCTGACCAGAGACTTTAAAGACATACGACCCTCTCCCAGCGTTAATAGACTCGTCAATCTTAGCCCCAAAAGACGTTATTGCAAACATTTGATTATAAGCATGGATATTTTCCATAAAATGCTTGTTTTCAAATAGACTTTTGATGTACTCAGGTGGTTCACGAGTTGGCTGCATCTGAATTCTACCACCTCCACAGCATAGATGATATTCAGGAGTTTGATTGTGTGAATGCCCTTTCAAACGTTCAACATACCAAAAAGAAGCCCCACAGTAACGGCAACGCCGATCACAGTCTCCAAAATCACTATACGTATATGAAGTCCCTACGAAAACCATGTAAACGTACACTTCAAAATAAATTTAAGACACACAATATTCGCAATAAGTGTTTATCTCTATACCACACAAACATTATACTCCCTCCGTCCTAAAATTATTGTCCCCCGACAAAAAACACACAGTTTAAGAAAAGTGCATTTATTACTGCTTTCTCTTTCTTACTTTTTGACAGAATGACAGTTTTACCCTTAACTAATTAATTAAAGTCATCTTTAAAGTTTGTAATAATAATTTCAAATAAGAGTAATATAGTAAACTTGATTAAATTCCCTATCTATTTTTAGTAGTGGACAATTAAATTGGGACATCCCAAAAAGGAAATGTGGACAATAAAAATAGGACGGAGGGAGTAACATATAAAGAAAAGGTTTACCTGCACTCGCAACGGAGGTGGTATCAACTGTGCTACCACTTATCAGAACACGACGGTCGGTTCTCTTGAAAGTACTTCGCACGCTACCCGATGAATTCAGACGGGGACGTACTTACACATTTCTACCACGGCGTGAAGCAGAAGAGCCATTATTACTCACACCTATTTTTTTTAAAAAAGAGAAAAAAAGACAGTAAAAAACTTAATTCAGAAGAAGTAAAAAAAAGAAACACGGGCAAAACCATGTAACCAATAATCGATAATTCATTTACCTATTGTAGACCTGAGTTGACAATTTTCTCGTGTATTTCCACCATCTCGTGAAACAGGATAACTATTTTGAGAATCATCTGAAAAATAGAAACCGGTAAAAAAATTAAGCCGGTTTTCTCAAAAAAAACAACACTGATACAAAAAGATGGAATCAAGAATCACGATCTAACTCACCAGTTATCGTCACAGCATTACGATTTGCATGGAAACTTCTACCAGGTAATGAAGCAGAAGGGCCACATAGAGAATTGACTGCCAAAAAAAGGCACAGTAACTTGTTAACTCGGCGAGCCCCAAAAGAGAGATAACTCATATAAAACCATGGAAGAAGTAACGAATTTGTTACTCACAGTCGGTATGAACCAAGTTAGAGTTAAAAATAGTCGGAATATGAGATAGACTTCTTGAATGCCGTGAACCCGCACCACTTGAACATAGGGCTAAGTAAGCTTCAAAAACGTCATAACGGCCACTTTGTTGCAATTTGCGCTTGTCCAAACCGTCTCCTACGCCACCAACAAAAGTCGATGAACCTGAAAGATGCAAATGCTAAAACACAGTGGTAAGTTAACGTTGAAGTTTAAAGAACGGCCAAACGAAGAATTTTTTTAAAAGAATTACCTCACAAACCCGTTCCCTGCTACACACATGGAACCTTCCCAGATACCCGAGAATACTTGCGATACACGTCCAAATATAACTGAGCGTCCTCAGTACGGTTAATCACTGAAAAACAAACCAACAAACACAACCTTAAACGACCAAGCGAACAATAACTAAAAATCAAAGATATTAACAAAAAATACCCCTAAAAGTTGTACTGCACTCTCGTTACGATTTCACACCACAAAACTCAGAACACTTTTGGAAAACATCAAGATATAATCCAGTGATTCGGCTAGAACAACTTGCCAAAGGAGTACCAACAGATGGAACATTACACCCAGGGCCGTAACCACTCAATACATTATCAAGAGAATCAAATGTAGCAAAAGTTTCAACATGATTCAAAATATTCCTTGTTTCTTTTTTAAATTCATTGAAATCACCATTCGTAAATTCGTTTGGCTGGTTTCCTCTCATATTCAAATAAATAGACACAAACGCCAATGACCATCACACCAAATAACAACTTAAAAGGCAAACAGTTTTGAAACAACAAAATGCACAACAGAAGTAGTTCTAAAAAACAGAAACCCGAAAACAGTTAGAAGCCATGTGGAACAAAACAAATAGATAATAAAAAATATACGAAAAGAGACTAGAAAATCTACAAAACCAAAAGCATTAGCAACGCTTGCTCAAACAATTAAAACACCATTTTTTCTAAAACACAAACCTGTTTGTTTCAGCTTATATAGTGGCGCTATGCCTTATGTGATTTTCAACTTAAGTTTCATTTCGGCTTATAAAAGCTTATCATGACATAATCCCACTACATAAGCCGAAACAAACTACATTATCAACAAAGCCTAAACACTAAAGTCATCAGAAACTTTATTGATGACTTGTTTCTCCCTTTGTCGGATGTTGAAACGAGATGGGTAAAATTCATTCCTATTAAAGTTAATGTTTTTTCTTGGCGTGCTCGTCGTGATAGGTTACCTACTAGAGTCAATCTTAGCCGTAGAGGTGTTTTGTTGGATTCCCATCTGTGTCCTCTTTGTAATGCTGCTATGGAGGATGTTCAGCATGTTTTCTTTCGATGTGACGTGGCTCGGGTTGTTCTTCGTAAAATTTGTCGTTGGGTGGGAATTTTGGCTTGGCAGAGATTTGTTCTATTCTCGATTGGATGCTTGGTTCTTATCCTTTCGTCTTCTTCCCGTCTCAAGTCTATTTTAGAAGGTGTTTTTTATGTTGCTTGGTGGCGGATTTGGAGGCTTCGAAATCAGTTGGTCTTTGACGCTTCGCCTCCTAATCGTTCGACGATTTTTGATGACATTGTTTCTTGGTCCTTTTTATGGTGTTTTAGTAGATGTAATAGGGTTTTTTTCTTGGGAGTATTGGTTAAAAAAACCCTATCTTATTTCTTTGTAATGTCTTTCTAGCTCCTTGCTAGTTTTTTAATAAAGTTGACGTTCAAAAAAAACATAAGCCGAAACAAACACCCAAATCATACCCTAATAATTAACATTAAAAACACACTACATTATCAACAAAGCCTAAACACTTATACGGCATAACATACTAAAACATGAATACAACAACCAACTCACCAATGGGAAACAACAATGAACATATCGATGCATACTCTAACAATTATCAACAAACAGTGCAATCAATGAACAATCTACAAAACCAAAAGCATTGGCAACGCTTGCTCAAACAATTAAAACACCATTTTTTTTTCAAACACAGTCCTGTTTCTTTCGGCTTATATAGTGGCACTATGGCTTATGTCATTTTCAACTTAAGTTTCATTTGTTCAAAGCTACCACACCTAACATGCATTAACCCAAGCAATACCAAATTAGACAAAACTAAACAAAAACCAATTAGCACAACCAAAGCAATATCAAATCAGACCAAACCAATCACTAACAAAAAAACAATATTCAACAATAAAAGAACACAAATCTGAGCAACAATTAACCACTAATGCATCCATTCAACTATAAGAAAAACAAAAGTAACAAAGAAATTAACAACTTTAAAGGCATATACCAACAACCTTAAACCACAAATCACGAACCATCAACAATATTAAACAATAAACCCTAACAACTTACCAAAATTAAACAGCAGCAATTCCTGTCAAATACAGGTAAAAACCCTAAAACAAACAAATGCAAGACCCAAGAGATTATATAGCACATTAACCCATGGTAAACCACAAGTGGCATACATGCGAAAAATCATGCTTAGTGGAAAGCTTAGTCACACTGTTGGTGGGAAATTAATAGAGAGATGGAAGAGCGAGAAAGAGTGAAAGAGACGGTATAAATTAAGACCGGTTCGGATGGTGAAACTGGATCGGGTCATGGGTTAAAAAATTTATTATGACCCGGAGATCCTAATTATTGTAGGGTTTTATAATATATCTTTATGAAGCTCTCTTCGAGATGCATGTAACCCAACAAAATGTTGTCAGTATAAATCAGGCAAGTCTATAATTATACGTATACTTAGTGAAAATTATAGGATCTAAAAGTCAGGGTTGATCTTATTTTAACTTTGGCTCACTAATCATATATAAGCCATAATATTACACATTTGTGGGATAATTATCCTATATTCTTATGGCAGCACTCAAATAATTACTTAAACCAACCCATGGCTTTCAAACTTGGTTTATCTCTGCCCCGTCTCTATTTTATAGAGTAGTTGCTTCTTGATTGATCCATCACTCTCGTATTAACTGCTTGCTTGATCAAGTGGACTAAATGAGATCATAGCAAAAAAAATGTAATGTAAATTTACTAAAAATTTACAGCAATTTTCGTAATTTGCCCAACTAAGAGCAAAATTTGTATTATAGTTTAGAAAATTATCAAAGTTTGGCCCCTTAGCATATTACAAATGGTTAAGATTAGAAGTTAGAAAAATTCTTGCTACGACTCTGAAATAATACGTACTACTGGAGTACAATTACAAAGAAAAACATAAATGAAAATGTAAATCATTATCTTCAAAGATATAAGGCCAAAACACATATTAGTACCCTGAACTTGTTAAAGTGGATCATCTAGTACCCTAAACTTTTAAGGGTGCAGAATGGTACCCTGAACTTGACAAAATAGAATTTCTAGTACCTTCTCAACAATTAATTATTTTTTTATTTATAAAAAGCATTTTAGTAGAGTATTTTGTAATAGATAATTTATAGTAAAACTTTTAGCTAAGCAAATATATTTTTTTCTAAAATTAAATTATTTTTTATCTTTTAAAAATTAATATAGTATTTTAGTTGATTATTTAGAATAAAAAGAATGTATATGTAGCATTAATTTCTAAAATATTTTTAGCGCGTTATTTTTAATATATCTTCGTATAATATAATTAAATTTTTGTTTCAAATAATTTTTAGATTAACTTATAACTAACTATATTGGAATTTTGTAATTTTCAATTTAAATATGCATATAAAGAACTAAATTTTCAAATTGTTATTGTTTTAAAATTACTTAAATTGAACACTTCAGTGTATAATACAGAAATTTATTTATGGAATAATACTTTATAGAAAGTGAATTGCCGCACTACTTTTGATACATGGATATTTGTATTATATACTTAAGTATTCATTTCAAATAATTTCAAGACAAGAACAATTTAATTATTTATTTTTTCATATGCATATATAAATTGAAAATTACAAAACTCCTATATAGTTAGTTATAAGTTGATCTAAAAATTATTTGAAACAAACATTTAATAATATAATAGGAAAATATATTAAAAATAGCGCGCTAGAAATATTTTAAAAATCAATGCTACATATATACATTCTTTTTATTCTAAATAAATAATTAAAATACTATACTAATTTTTAAAAGATAACAAATATCTTAAATTTTAAGAAAAAAATATATTTGCCTAGCTAAAAGTTTTACTATAAAATATTTATTACAAAATATTATATTTAAATGATTTTTAGAAAAAAATAATAATTAATTGTTGAGCTTATTAGTATAGGGTAGTAGAAATTCCATTTTGTCAAGTTCAGGGTACCATTCTGCATCCTTAAAAGTTCATGGTACTAAATGATCCACTTTGCCAAGTTCAGGGTACTAATATGTGTTTTGGCCAAGATATAAAGATGAAGTAGTTAGACAAAAATTCACCCCATATTTTGGTATGGAAAAAAATCCTCTCATGCTCATAATGAGAGGTAATGTTGTGTTTTATATAAAACACAACATTACCTCTTATGTACATATGCCAATTTCCAATCCGAAATGAAAGAATTTGTGCATCTTTTCTATCTAAGAATAGATTTTGACATTTGTAAAACATACCATCTATATAAATTCTTAGTTTTAAGCACATTAAAAGTCTGCTCATCCACCGATGTGGGACAAACTCAACCCACTTTTCTTTCGTATTATCGGAACACTACTTTTTGAGACTCCATATTGCATTTACACTAGCTCCAATTTTGACATGTGACCCAATAAAATGTCATCAACGAGGTTCGTAACCCGCGCGTTGCAGCGGAGCGCACGGGACTGCGAGACTCACCTTGCAACGAACCGATAAACTCAAAAACTATCTAAGTAAATATTTTAAATATATATTAAACTTCAACATCTTATAAAATCGTACGCATCTCAGAAGCGTTGCAATATTTAGCTCGTTTTGTTCGCAATTCGACGATCTTTTCTGTGACATTCTTTTTTGAATGAATCGATAGATATGCGCTCCATATTTGATAAAGAAATTTTGTTATATAAAAAAGTCAAAAATAGGTTAAAGTTCAAGGTCGGTTTTGTAACGTTTAGCATATTTCAGGGTGTGTTTTAATAATTCTTTTTTTTTACATCGTTACTCGTGAAACGTTTTTTTTATTGCAAAAAACGGCGTGCCGATTTCTGCTGATTAATACTATAGTTATAATATATATCGCACAAGTTTATAACTGTTTATAGTTGGTGAAAACTGAGACCTAAAAGTTAGGGTTCATCTTATGTTAACCTTTGGCTTTAAAAAGTCCCCAATTTTTTTAGTATTTCTTCTTGATGGATCATTCACTCCCGTACAAAACTGCTTGCTTGGTCACGTGGACTAATCACGTAACTTTCCTTCCGTTAAGAATTTAATTGAACTAAACATGATCATATGACCACATTGTTTCAAGATATGGACCAGAATCTGTTAATTTAATTAAAAGAAACATCGTTCAAAACAAACAACTAGTCGCAGTTAGATACATAATACCTTGATGTTGGCTCAGTTGTATATCTTATTGAAATGAGAGTGTTATCTTTTATATAATAAAATAATTACATCATTTTATAGTTTTCAAGGAGATTTGATCTTATATAAAAAAAATTGTACTAATCAGAACGTTTGATTTTGACACGTAGATAAAATTGTGCGATCTGATTAGTTAAAAAAGTCAAAATTGAATCCAATTTAGTCAAAATTGAAAATTTTTGTGGAAGAATTTGATACAGAAAAAAAAACACATAAAATATACGTATCAAAATTTGTGAAAAAAATGAGGTAATTAATAAAACTTTAGTGGTTGACTGTAATATGGAGTTAAGTGTAAATTTTTAAGATTCCATGTTTTTTTGATAACTTAAAAAAATAAACAAATAACGTCTTATACTTTGTACCCCTACACTTTATATCTTAAAAATACAACATATTTGTTGTTTTAAAAATATAACATATATATGCACAAGATTATTAATATAAAAAATGAAAGCACGAATTATAATGTATATAAATAAATAGACGATGTTGTATGTATACGATCAACTCATGTTTTTCCTCTTTATGAGTTTATGTAAGAAAATCCGGGAAAAAATTATTTTTACTATATGCGTTAAATAATGACTCATTGTTATTCCATTTTATAAGTTTACCACATGCGTACACGAGTTTTAATATTAAATACGGCAATATTATTATCAACACATAACAATGTAATTGACAAATATGAGGATTATCATTCTTTGTTTAATATGGTAGAAACCTTTATTAGAGCATTGGGTACCCTAAGTTATGGCTTGAGTCATCCCCGAAAACACCACTTGATGGCACGAGATCCACACCGCACCTCGCGTTTTCGAGTGCTGAGCCACCACCACACCAAATGGTCCCGGAAAACGCCAAATGATGGCACAAGACCTACACCGTGAGTCGCGTTTTCAGGTATTTTTCTCGTGTTATGGAAAAACGCCAAAAGTTGAGGTATTTGACGGCACCAAAAATGTGGTGTTATGTAGAGGTGGCAATTCAGGTCGGGTTCGGTTTGGCGGGTTCGGGTTGGCAGGTTGACGGGTCAGAAAACCCCAACCCGAACCTGACCCATTTAAATAATCGGGTCAGCTATGTCAACCCTAACCTGTTTACACATAACCCGAACCTGACCCATTTAACCCATATATATAGTTGGGTTGGCGGGTTAAATAGGTTACACGGGTTGAATAGGTTAAACGGGTTTCGGGTTGACCCATCGAACCCGTTTTATATACAAAAGTTGGCACATTACACGGGTTACACAAGTTAAACGGGTCGACCCGTTTAAACCATTTAACACATATAATAAAATATAAATAATTTTTATTTTTAGAAAAAATCTTAAACGGGTTGACGGGTCGACCCGCTTAATTTATTCTCAACCCGAACCTAACCTGTTTAATAAACAGGTCAGATAGGTCGACCCAAACCCGACCCGAAATCTATTAGACTCAACCCAAACCTGCTAATTTTCGGGTCGGTTTCAGGTCGGGTTTCGTGTCGGGTCAGAAATTGCCACCCCTAGTGTTATGGAGGGAGTGATGTTTTTGGTGTTATGAGAAAAAATGCTGATGTGACAACATTTTTCTCATAACACCACATGATGGCACCATAGGGTACCTAGTGCTTTTATAAGTGTCACAATTATTTAAATTAAGAGAAACTCGCATTAACTGAAATAATGATAAAAAAGATCTTCAATGTGCAAATACAAAAAAATAAAAACATTTTCAAAATTTATACTTAATTAAAATTTAATGTTTAAACTTTTTGCGTGCACGGGTATTAAAACTAGTTATTTCAAAAGAAAGAAGACAAACATCAACCAGTTATGCCTTCCTCGTCTACCACGCTCCCTAATTGTTTTGCAGCAAAAATCCTGGATGCACGACCGTGGTACATGGAAGTTATTCGTGTTACACGATATGAATTACAAACAAAAACATAAACGAGAATCTAAATCATTATCTTTAAAACAAATAAAGATCAAGGTTTTTTTTTTTTTTAACATAATAAAGATCAAGTTGATAGGGAAAAAAATCATCCTTAATATGGCATAAACGACAAAGTCAGCTCCTATACAGGAAAGAGTTCAAATCTAATCCCCCAAGATGTAAAAAAAAGAATGACTCTGTCTAAATTCTTAATTTTAAACACGTTAAACGGACGGGGGATAAATTCAACCTACTTTTCTCTTTCATATATCCGAACACTACTTTTAGAGACTCCATATTGCATTTACACTTGGTGGTGCAAAAAAATCGGTTAAAACCGGTTTTCGGTTATTAGAAAACCGATTTTCGGTTATTAGAAAACCGGTTTTAAAAAAACCGGTTAAGAGAATTTTAAAACCAATTATTTCTTATACATTGAAGATGAAGTTATTTCATCACTGGAAAGTAAATATGATCAATTTAGATTAAAGTATCTTTAGTTAGTTAATTGATATTGAAAATTTAAAAAAAAACAAAAATTATAAAAAATAATTTCAAAATGGACTGTGAATGAAAGAGCATAAAATTTCTAATAAAATATGGTGAATTGGAAATCATAATAAATTAAATTGATAAAAAAGATATTTCAATTTGATTTAGAGGTGAAATTTTTTAATTAATCAAAATTTGTGATCACATGTACTTTATGATATGTTTTCTTTAAAATGAGATGGATGGTCAAGATTGCACCTCTTTATCTTAATTTTTAATGAGTCCCACATTATAAATGCTTTATATAGTAGTATAGATATGAATCTGTCTAAATTCTTACAGTAATTTTAAACACGTTAAACGGACGTGGGATAAATTCAACCTACTTTTCTCTTTCATATATCCGAACACTACTTTTAGAGACTCCATGTTGCATTTACACTAGCTCCAATTTTGACATGTAATATGTCTTTATAACCAGTGGTGGCTCAAGGGTAAAGCAAGTAAATGTATGGCTTTAGGCCCCCAATTTTTTAAGGCCCTGGATTTTTCTATGACTTTGTATATATAAAGTTAGTCACATGTTTTTTTGCCGTCATCTTCAGAAGTCCGATTAATCAAGGCCCTGATTAGGTAATAAGTGTGAAATAATCAAAGTCTTGGGCTTTTTTTGTTTCTAGCTTTCATTTTTTAGCTTATGAGTTGTAGAAGTTTAAGCGCGAATATATTGAGTATATATAAAAGGCCCATATTCTGCATGAAAAATTAGCAAAGGTTAAATTAAGTCGTGTGATAATAACCATTTACATTGATAAATCGACGTTTGTTTTTCACACCACAAACATACTTTCACTCTATAGCTATCTCTTATCTACTCATATGTCATTCTTTAGTCACAGGTTGCTTTTTAGGATGCTTATTGCTAATGAAAAACGAGCTATTTGTAGAAATAGAACATATGATGATGATGATGTTGACAATGAAACTATAAAAACCGGTTAAGAGAATTTTAAAACCAATTATTTCTTTACGTTGTTTACAGACTGTAGTTATTTCATACTGGAAAGTAAATAGTGATCAATTAGAATTAAGTATCTTTAGTTATTTGATATTGAAATTTAAAGCCCTTAAGATACTTAACAAGCTAAAATAAGGCAATTGTTGCAAAATTAAACGTCTTTAAGCTATATATATACAGTTGTTTAGGTATTATCGTTTATAGATCAATTTTGAAACTAAGAGTTTTTTAGGTATTAACGTTATTGTAGGGTTTTATAATATATCTTTATGAAGCTCTCTTCGAGATGCATGTAACCCAACAAAATGTTGTCAGTATAAATAAGGCAAGTCTATAATTATAAATACACAATAGGGGACAAAAACGCAGTCGTATTGCCCCTGAGTCTCCCCTCGCTGTCATTTGGGCTAATTTGCCAAACCCAGTTACCTATTATAAACAATGACCACAAAATATATATAGCAGCCCACATGGAAGCTGACCTCAGTTGACAACAA
>BQNB010003432.1:76625-115017 GCA_026074375.1 Tanacetum coccineum
TATATATATATATATTTTAAAATAATAATTAATTTTCTCTCTTCTTATTTACTTTCAAATCTTTTCTAAATCCAAATCCAAACCCACTTACAAACCAAATGCTCCCTTATTACTAGAGGTGGCAAAATTGGCTGGTTGTGTAACGGATCATGTGTGATTTTGTATGGGTTGAAATGGTTCAGCTTGACCCACAACATTATTTTACTCAGAAAAATAACTTATGTTAATAAATAATTGGTGTGAAAATATAATTAGAAAGACTGTATTACTACAATAATAATCTATCTGTTAAATAAAACAGTTTAATGTATAACGCACACTTTGGGCGAGTTTCGACCCGTCTAATCCATTTTTTAAGAAATCCTTTTTTTTAATTGTGTTAATTCTATCTGTTTCACCTGTTCAGTGTATAACGCCATCCAAATGGACCCATTCATGATTTAATGGGTCGTAATTGTCGCATCCACTAGACACCTTTAATGACTTTTCAACAATAAGTCCATGTTTTCCGTGACACTGATTACGTTTTTATGTGCACAGATTCTTCCAAAGAAATTTTGTTTATTGCATTTTCAAGAGCATGACACAACGATTACTTTGTTGGATGAGTCTGGTGTGGAGTTCAAGATGAATTATCTGAGCGCAAGGCACGGCTTAAGTGGCGGTTGGAGGGGTTTTTCTTTTTCTCAAAAATTGCAACAAGGAGATATCTTGTTTTTTCGTCTCGTTGGAAGCTGCAGACTACAAGTAAGTATAAATAGTTTTATATCATTTGCAACATAACTGATTATCACATAGTAATGTAAAATTACTTAATCACTCCTTTTAAGTTTTAACCTAATTTGAGACACTTTCGCAAGACAATGCATTTGCCACTGCGGTTTGAGCAGCAAATGGTTCCTTTCTTCAAAACTCTTTTGTGGTCCTTTTATGTTTCAGTTGTTTATATTAAAATTTGTCAGACATTCAAAGCATTCGGTTATCACAAATTCAAACTAAAGAAGCACATCCAAACACTATATTCTAAGACTAGTCTCATAAATTGTCTGGTCATATGACTCTTCAAATATATGATGGCGTCTCTAGATTAGTGTTTTATCTTTGATGCTAAGTTTGAACTATTTTGTAGGTGCATATAGTAAGAAGATACGGTTTAGAAGCTGTAGAAGCCGCTTTCAGTCTACTGGAAATGCACCCTCGTGTTAAAAGAACAAAGACGTTCACATCTGGTAAATATAAACACTATTTGTTACTCCCTTCTTAATTTTGTTGCCTTTGCCACGAAGATTCATGATTCTCAAGTCTTAAATATATTTATTAGGAAAAGTGAAACAAGGAAAAATAAATAAAGGTAAGAGGATGAAAAGAAGCCGAAAGAACAGGGACGGAGCCAGGATTTAGCGTTGCGTTACTTTGTTTTAAAACAGTAAACATGCTATTATGTGTACTATGTTATAAAGTTACAAGGTTTTGCATTTTCTATAGCTTGTGTTTATGGTTGTAAATGTGATTGCTAGTCATTAATAGTGATGTTTATTTGCTTAAGAAATATGATAGTTTGACGCCAAAACTTATTTTTGGTGGCCCTATGAGTATTTAGAAATCTCAAGAATCAGAAGTTGTTTCGTTGTTCTATTAAGTTGACCGCAAATCAAAGTATATTAAACATATATTTTCTAGTTGCTTATTGGTATACATAGTTTTTGTGATGGTTTTAGATATGCAATCTCAATTACAGCAAATAACAAAAAATATCATATCAATACAATATATTTTACTTTAAAATTAAAAAAGAATACAAATTTAAAGTAAAACAAAAGGGTGGCTATGTGAAGCGACTACATAGAGCAACAGACGACAAAAAAATAAGGATTGAGGTAGTAACAAGCGTAGTTGCCCGCGCGTTGCTGCGGGGCGGTGTTTATTTTTATGAGATTTGGGTAAATATGTGTTATGCATGACTGCCCGCGCGTTGATGCGAGGCGTTAATTTTTTTCTTTTTTGTATTTTGTGCGACTTTTTTTTCCTGTCTTATGTGTTGGGCGTCATGTCGTAGGTATTTTTTCATCTGAATAAATCAATACTTTTGTAATTTTTTTTCTTATTTTGTGCTGAGCAATTTTTTATTTTATTTTTTATTTTGTGCTATAGTTTCTTTTTTTTATATGGGCTTATGTGTTTGGTCTCATGTGTTTAGTCTCATGTCGTGGATATTTTTTTATATGAATAAATAAGTATTTTTGTAATTTTGTTTCCTATTTTGCGCCGAGCATTTTTTTTTCAAGTTGCCTAATTAAAGAAAAAAAAAACCAAAAAAAAAAGTCAAATGGGCTGGCCCAAAGTGAGAGCCCAATGGGCCGGTACTATAGCAACTACGTAAAAAAAGTCAAATGGGCCGGCCCAAAGCGGGAGCCCAATGGGCCGGTACTGTAGCAACTACGTCAAAACGACGTAGTTTTATTCCAAATATAGTATATATCAAGCATGATTACCCGCGCGTTGCTGGGGTCGTTAATTTTTTTCGCGTAGGTGCGAGGCATTATTATTTTTTATTTTTTTTTATTTTGTGTGGTTTTATTTTTTCGTCCTTATGTTTAATAGTTTGTTTTTTTTCTTATATGGGCTTATGTGTGAGGCTTATGTTTAAAGGTTTCTTTTTTTGGCTATACGGGTTTTTTTTTAATATAATTTTATGGAAACATGGCGTTTTTTTATTGTATTCTGTGTGGGTTTATTTTTTCGGTCTCATGTTTAATAGTGCGGGTTAATTTTTGCGTTAAAATTTTATTTTTATTCTTTTCTATTATTTTTTCGTTCTCATGTTTAATAGTTTGTTTTTTTATATATGGGCTTATGTGTTGGGCCTCATGTCGCGGGTATTTTTTATCTTAATAAGTCAATATTTTTGTAATTTTTTAGTCAATTTTGTGCCGAGAGGTTTTTTTTACCTTGCCTACACAAAAAAAAAAAAAAAAACCCCAAATTGGGAGCCCAAAGGGCCGAGCACTGTAGCGTGTGGAACAAAACTACGTCGTTTTATTCTACGCGAGGCATTAGTATTTTTATTTTTTTTATTTTGTGCGGTTTTATTTTTTCGGCCTCATGTTTAATAGTTTGTTTTTTTTCTTATATGGCTTATGTGTGGCGCTTATGTTTAAAGGTTTCTTTTTTTTGCTATACGGGTTTTTTTTAATATAATTTTATGGGAACATGGGCTTTAAATGAGAATCGTGCGTTACTGCAGGGCGTTTTTTAATTGTATTTTGTGCGGGTTTATTTTTTCGGTCTCATGTTTAATAGTGCGGGTTAATTTTTGCGTTAAAATTTTATTTTTATTCTTTTCTATTTTTTATTTGTGCGGGTTTATTTTTTCGGTCTCATGTTTAATAGTTTGTTTTTTTTATATGGGCTTATGTGTTGGGCCTCATGTCGCGAGTATTTTTTTATCTGAATAAGTCAATATTTTTGTAGTTTTTTTTTCTATTTTATGCCGAGCGGTTTTTTTTACATTGCCTACAAAAAAAAATTGCCAAATGGGCCGGCCCAAATTGGGAGCCCATTGGGCCGGTTACTGTAGCGGAGCTGCCAAAAACGGCAGCGTTTTAACCGCTTTATAGTATATTTTTTTTTCTATTTTGTGCCGAGCGGTTTTTTTTACATTGCCTAAAAAAAAGCCAAATGGGTTGGCCCAAATTGGGAGCCCAAAGGGCCGAGCACTGTAGCGTGTGGAACAAAACTACGTCGTTTTATTCTACGCGAGGCATTATTTTTTTTATTTTGTGCGGTTTTATTTTTTCGGCCTCATGTTTAATAGTTTGTTTTTTTTCTTATATGGGCTTATGTGTGGGGCTTATGTTTAAAGGTTTCTTTTTTTGGCTATACGGGTTTTTTTTAATATAATTTTATGGGAACATGGGCTTTAAATGAGAATCGCGCGTTACTGCAGGGCGTTTTTTAATTGTATTTTGTGCGGGTTTATTTTTTCGGTCTCATGTTTAATAGTGCGGGTTAATTTTTATTCTCTTCCTATTTTACATGCCTGAGAACGCTGGTTTTATTTTTTCACGTTTGCCCTTAAGAAAAAAAAAAAAAAATCAAATGGGCCGGCCCAAAATGGGAGCCCATTGACCGTAATGTACACGCCTGCAAAAAAGGCAGATGATGAAAAATAGTCTTTAAAGTTACGTAACCGGTAACCGGTTCGTGTCCATACTAGTTGGAATGGGCTAAGCCCCAAAAAAATGCTAATAGCATAAAATAAGGGCGCAAGCGACTCGCGAGTCTCAGCAACAGCATTAGCTACACCTCGGTATTTGGCATAGGCATTCGATCTAGATAGTGTAAGTTGTTGTGTGCAATATTGTTAAAGTAAATTCTTACCAAGAAGCACACAATAACATGAAGTAGACTGACAGGTAATAAGAAACATGTTGTCTAATTAGCATCTGAATAAGGAGTGAGATAGGTCGTGCAGAATGCATATAGATGCAAATTGTAATTCTAAGTCCTTTGAAAATGACGACCAATAACGCTTGAGGGCCACAAAAATGCAGTTCTAACGGATCGTGCATATACAAAAACAATTATTCAATGGCATACGATATATCAAAATAAGTACATGTAAGATACTCGATATGAGTACAAGTAAGGTCACAAACTGATCAAATGTTCATAAAACCTTTTAGATTGAAGGTCAAACGCACTATAATTATACATATTTTCTTTCTTTTCCTTTTCTTTCTGATAACATCTTTTTTCCTTGAAATAAGTTACTCTTGTTTCTATTCAAAGCGAATATATTGTATGTGAATAGTGTAAAAACTCACATCTTTCTCATCTAAGACGTCTAAAACACAAGTTATATCATTCATTTTCTTTCTCTTTCATTTCAATCATCATCAAGATTCAAAAGTCAAGAGTGATACGGCTTTGTTAGGGGTTGTATCGATAGTAGCATTACTTTAAACGTGTACGAGCTCCTTAAGAATATAGAGAAGAAGACTAGAGAATTTACTTGATAAAACTTAATTGATTCATTGATTACATTATGAAACCTTAAATCAACACTTATGAGATAATCTCACATGACTTCAATACATATCCTAACACGACTCCAACACTTATCCTAAACCTAATAAGCCAACACTTATCCTAACCATGGGCGTAACACTCCCCACTCCTTCAAAAACCACCTTGTCCTCAAGGTATTGTCTTGAAAAATCTTGAATCCGAGATCCTAAATTCTTTCTTGAATAAATATGGACTCTTTTTTAAACCACATAATAGTTTTGATATGAGACACAAATGACGGTTTCCAAAGCTCATATACTCCCAAACTCCCGTTGTCCCGGACCTCATTACCAAAATCTGCTACATCACTATTGATTGCGACACCATTTGATCGTACCGAACCATGTTGATCTTCATCTATACAAAAATCATCCATATGGACCATACTAGTTTTACCTAATATTTGACCTTCAGTTAACACAATGAACTCGTCTGTTTGTGAAACAAACTCCTTCCACACAAAATCTGGACGCAACAAATTCAACTCATCATCATCCATCAATATTTTTTTGAAAGAAAATATTGGTCACCAGAAAAGTATGAATCCTCTTCTATAAATGACTGATCGGCATCCTCATTTTTTTCTGGCCCATTTTCTTGTGTACTTTTATTATTCTCGTGATATGCTTTCTTTTCATTATCATTAGGGTAGTCAATTTCATGAACTAGAAACCAGGCCTCATCTTTAATAGGTTGTCTCATATAGCTAACATCATCGTTGTTGGTATCATCATCCGCTTCAGAAACTTGTTGATCTTCAACATTCTTTCCTTCTTCATCTTTAACGTTTTTGATCTCTTGATCATCAACCTTTTTCATTTCTTGTTTATCATTCACGTTAGGGTCTTCCTGATCACTAACATTATTATCGACTGCTTGATTATTTTTGTCCTCAAAACGGGCCTCGGTGATACGAGCTAAGAAGAAGGCTTCTCCTAAAGTTGTAGGTCTTGACCTCAACAGTTCCCGTTGTAACGCCGGTTTAAGTCCGGAGGTATAAAACGAGATACGTAAAAATTCAGAGATCCATGTTACTTGATTTATAAGTTTCTCAAACTCACTCTGATATTCGGTCACCGTACCCATTTGCAAGAGCTTAGATAGTGTGTCCTGATCGTTGTTGCCCGATGCCATGACAGTAACTCGAAGAACAGAAAAAGAATATCTTTTTACCGATGAACAGTACTGATGAATAGTGAACTTTTTTTTCTTTTTCTTTTTTTTTGGAACCCTAGAATCGGAAGCCCTCTCAATGAAAGCACCAGTTGATACGACCTTATTAGGGGTTGTATCGGATAGTAGCACCACTTTTAGCGTGTACGGACTCTTTAAGAATATAGAGAAGAAGACTAAAGAATTTACTTGACAAAACTTTATTGATTCATTAATTACATTATGAAACCCTTACGAGATAATCTCACATGACTCCAATACATATTCTAACACGACTCCAACACTTATTCTAAACCTAATAAACCAACACTTATCCTAAACCATGGGTGTAACAAAGACACTTCGATTTTTCATCACCACCATTCCTTCCCACCAGTGTTGCTCACCCCGACAACCCTTCTTGTTGGAGTTTCATCTTTTCCCGTCAATGCTCCCTTCTTCACTTCGATATAGCTTCTCTCAAGGTTTTATTATTTGTCTTGTTTTCGTTCATCAAAATAAAAGTTTCAATTGTCTTTAACAGTGGAATCACAACTATAAAAAGCTTCACTCTGAAAATTTCCTTTTGCAAAATGTGTCCTATAAATTAATCTCGTATCCCAGGTATGTCTAGCTTGGAGTAACAACCCGAGAGAACAAAGTAGTGAATGGCCGCGTACATGTTGAGCAATGCAAATCGATTAGAGCATATAGTAGCAAGAAGAAATTACAAAAAGAATTAAACGAATATTTCTTAACATGTTCACTTGGATATATTACATATTTACATTTTTACATCATACTTGCGTATAATAAAACTAGAAAACTACAAAATTATGGTACAAAAATCAAACCTATATATTTGATTTGACAAATTATCACCAAGCAAGACCACTAAATCATCATTTACGCTTACCAAATGACAATAAAACTCTATGTGGATCTTATATGGTAAAGTTTTTACATCTTGGCCAGTTTTTCTCTAGTGCTAGCTCAAGTCAATTTGCTGTTGTGTCACTCCATTGAATTACATCTTGTGTTGATCACTAGGGCATATAAGAATAGAGTCTATAGCAAGGCCACCTTTCGTATGAGTGCAATCAATCTGTGTCAACGAAAACTTCACTTTCGTTGGTGTGTTTGAGTCATTATCAACAACAAACTCTCCAACATTATGGTATTCCCACATTTCAGTTTTCTTCAAAAATCTTCTTGTCACGCTACGCTGACCAGTGGACGTCATAAACTTCAACTCGACTGGTTTTACATCCCACCCGTGGACGTCCTCATTGCTAAACACTCTTCGTCCGTTTTGTTTTACAACTTTTCCTAGCCGAAGTTTGAATTTCAACGAGTAAGTCCCTGGAGGAAACAAGAACTCGACATCTCCATGTACTTCTACCCACCAGATTTGTTTAAGGTATGCAACCGTACGATATCTGGCAAATGAATGACTTAGAAACATGGAAAAAAATCATCACTTTCATTAAAAGTAAAAGGGAATTTTGCTCACCTTGATTCATCTGAAGGAATATGGTTCCAATATCTACGATCATCGATTCCGGTTATTGTTAATGCCTTTGAAGAAATGGATACACAAACACCTCCTGTGTTCTTATCCAACCAAAATTCCTGAACCAAAAATTTTAAAATGTCACATCAAACACTAAAATACGACATTGGCCACAAGGGCAGAACCTTTTTTGTATTGTTTTTTTTTCTCTCGGACGATGCTATGACTTAATTATAAAAGATCACATATATATCCAAATAAATATGCTTATTTTTGTATTTAATTACAGTATTATTTGAGCTTTTTATATGTCGTTGTATGCATACCTTAGATAACAATCAGTCACTCTATAATTTAACTTCTTTCAATCAGTTTGTCAATCAGTTTTATGTATAGCACTACAAAATTATGGTCTTTTAGTGACACTTAAAAAAAGTGTCACCAAAAGTTAAAAAGTGTCACTAATAATATTTAAAAAAGTGTCAATTAAAATGTAAGAAAAGTGTCATCAATTTTTATTTGCTTCTCTTATGCTTAAAAAGTATAAGTAGAAGTCAAACAGGTAAAAATATATTTATAGTGACAAAAAAAATATAAGAATACATTTTTTCACTACAAAATAAAAGTCGTTTACTTACTAAAGGTTTTGCTTAAAACAGTCACCTAAACCATTTGTAACATTTGGTGACTAATTCTTATTAAAGATAAAAGTAAGCAAAAAAGTTATGTACTTTTAAAAAAGAAAGTCGGGGTATATAATTTTTCTAATGAGCTTTTTGCTTACTAAATATGGTGTAAGAATAGACTTTTAGTAAGAATAGAATTTTTCTAATGAGCTTTTTGCTTACTAAATATGAAAAAGTGGAGGGTAAATATGTAAAATTGTGATTTAAGTCATTGACTTAATATGAAGACCCTCCTCCTCATGGCTTTTTCTAGAAAGTCATTTGTTAATTTTAAGCACAAAACAAGCAAGTCTTTAATGACTTAATTAATTTACCAAATTTTCAATTAAGACTTATTAAGTCTTTATCAAACGCTACCTAAATAAGAGGTTGTAACAAAAACCACTTAATTCATATAAAAAAAGAAACAAAACCTTAGTGTGTTTTATTGAATATTTGAGGGAAAAAAATTGTTTCATTATCTAGCAGCAATTTTTAGTTTCGTTGTTTAAAAAAACTAATAAAAGTCTGAATGATTTATAAAGAAACTAATAAATTATTTCTTGAGTTTTTATCAGTTTATGAATCTCTAGATACAAATTAATCTTCATTATTATTGAACTAGTTATCAACTTATCACAACCTATCAATGAAATTTAGCCTAATTTACTCCCCAATATTAATCGCTAGCCTTTCAGAATGAAAAGAGAAAAGTACTCATATAATAAGTATATTCGAACCTTATTGCCGGAATCAAATGACACCCCTCGACTTAGCCTCGCGAAAATATCCTTTTCACCCAACTTTTTCGTATGATTAACCAAAAGACTTCCAACTAGTTTCCTATAATTACAAGGCAACTTAGACGCCCATATAAAATCAGCAGTAGAAGCAGCATGAAATGGGCGATTTATTCGAGCTAATCTACATATGTCAACTGGTTCCAAGTACGATAATATCAATGCTACACATGATTCTGGCATGTCACCTAAGTTGGTATTAACTTTTGATGTATCTGAGCTTAATAATGACGTATTAGCACCCATGATGAAGTGTTATGATATGGTAGTTGATGGTGGTTATATGGTTGTTATTTGAGAGTTGTGTTTGTTACTATTATTGTTTGTGTATGAGTTTCAGGTGGAATATAAGTGCTGGTGAGTGTGCTTTATCCATTACAAAAAGTGTAAAATGACGTGGATTTGTGAGTTTTCAATGAATGTAATAGATCTTTTTTTTTGAACGGCAACTTTATTAAAAGAAAACTAGCAAGGAGCTAGAATTACAAAGAAATTAAAAAAGGGTGTTGAATCCAACTATCCCAACTAATAGAGTTTTTACTCCTAGCAATATACCAAGAAAAAGAACGCCTAACTATGTCATCAAAAATACCATCTTTTCGAAGATTTGAATGTAATAGATCTGTCCTTGATAATACTACCAAGATTCCCTAGTTTTCTTGTCCGTATATGGAACTTCATAAATATTCGTTTTCTTGTTTAAATAGTTTAAACTCAACCTTACTTAACTTATGGAGTACATAAATAATCTTTTCCTTAACCTATCATAGGTTAATTTTAGACACCGCCTAATTTTTTATACCATCGTTATCGAAAAACGTTAGTTGTCGCCAAAAACCGAAAAATGACCCCAAAAAAAGCCATAAAGACCATTTGCCAAAGCCTTTTACACGGGTCGATGCACGTTTATGACGAGAGCTGCAACACGTACAAAGTACAAACGATAGTTGCATAAAAAATCGACCAATACTAGTTCAGTTGGGTCAAATTTGTGAAGATTCGATCCATCACTCTCTTAGATATGTTAAAATGATTAGATGAAATCTTAGCTAGATAGCTCAGTTTTTGCTAGAATTTGCATTGTTTTGTTAGATTATGAATTAATATTTGAAACAAGTGTTAAATAGACAGCTTATAGAAAAAAATACGTATACAATTAGGCTATGAATTTTTGATCGACATTGAAAGGCGAATATCTTCTTTATGACCTTATCCACAAAACGAAATTTCATTGCTTGACACATTTTTTTTCCCTTAAATAACTATTGATGTCTTAATCATTGACCCCAGGTGTTTGTTCTTTTGAAAATATTCTAGGTTTAATCATTGAGAAAAAGTGACGTTTTTTTAATCAAAGTTTCCCAAAAAGTGTATATCACTTGCTCTAGTTTAAACATAAATACATAATGAATAACCATATAGTTGTTACCTAGTTAATGGGTATTTGTCACTACTATTGTTTTGTTGATTACTTTATTTATGGGTTTTTCATTCTATTTGTAGCTAGTTCTGCTAATTTATATGAGTTTTGATTTATGCAAAAGTGGATCATAGTTTCAAGTAATAATACAAAACACCACTAAATCCTATCTATGATCGGTCCTAACCTATTCTTAGTCATAACATTAACAACTAGAATGAAAACCTAGTACTATTTTTTATGAAATTAATATTTGCACACAAAGTTCCAAGTACTCGCAAATGACCTAATTCGAATTCTTAATGTGAAACAGTTAACACCTTGCATGAACTTGTAATATTAAAATCATACAGTCACGTATTAACTATGCAATATGTGACTTTCGGCACCACCCATGACATCACCACAATTATCAATTGAAAATTTGTTTTTTTTACGTCTCTCTTTGCAAAAAGCCCAAATCTTGGATTTTTCCTAGACATGTTGCTAAATATGCATTTTCAATCTCTAGGTTTTACGATCTGCATGTTTTGCATCAAGGATCCGACTTAATCTTTTTCCGCGGTATCACCATGGTTCACAATGTTAGTGCTCGTTTAAGCCGTTTGGCTCGCGATTTGTTTGTTTTATTATCCAAAATATTATAATCTTAGTGTTTATATCAAATATATGAATTTTAATAATTGCAAATTTCAACAACGGAAAAATAAACGAAAAAAAAACGAGAAAAACGGAAAAAACGAAAAAAAAAACTTTTTCTCGAAAAAACGTGAAAAACGAAAAAAAAGGTGAAAAAAGTAAAAAAAAGTGAAAAATCTGAAAAAATCTGGAAAAAACTGAAAAAAACGTGAAAAAAAGATGAAAAAGACGTGAAAAAAACGTAAATTTTTTTTTTGTCGAAAGTATATCAAAGTGGATATCTATTGAAAGATAATTAAATGCTCGTCGTGATGGTATATTTTTTTTTACTTAACGATTAACGGTTTAGAAGATATTTAAATTTTAAAAAATTTATGAAATAATTAAATGCTTTTAATCACAACCATTGATTTTTTTTTAGATGGATGGTGTGGATGAGTCCCCTAGTATCCAACCTTTTTTTGGTATTCAATATAACTCTCCTCTTATTTATGGGTTTTTCATTCTATTTGTAGCTAGTTCTGCTAATTTATATGAGTTTTGATTTATGCAAAAGTGGATCATAGTTTCAAGTAATAATACAAAACACCACTAAATCCTATCTATGATCGGTCCTAACCTATTCTTAGTCATAACATTAACAACTAGAATGAAAACCTAGTACTATTTTTTATGAAATTAATATTTGCACACAAAGTTCCAAGTACTCGCAAATGACCTAATTCTAAATTCTTAATGTTGAAACCAGTTAAACGACCTTGACTAAAACTTGTAATATTAAAAACATAACAGTCACTTATTAACTAGCAATATGTGACTTAATTCGGCACGCACCATGACAAATCAACCTACAATATTTACAATTGAAAATTTTGTTTTTTTTATACGTCCCTCTTTGCCAAAAAGCCCAAAGCTTGGATTTTCCAGACATTGCTAAATATGCATTTTCATCTACTAGGTTGTACGATCCATGTTTTGCATCAAGGATCCGACTTAATCTTTTATCCGGCAGGCTTCGAGCACCATGGTTCACGAATGTTAGTGCTCGTTAAAGCGGGGGGGGGGCGTTTTGGCGTCGCGATTTGTTTGTTTTATTATCCAAATGAGAAAGGTTTTTACGTTTCAGGTCCCTTGTTGCAAATATATAAAATTGACATACAGATCGTCTTCTCCGTTTTAAAATAAGTGTTCAGTTTAATTTTTCAAAGTCAAACTAGTTCAACTTGACCTTAAATATATTTTTTGTATTATATAATACTTATACCAATAAAAATACAATTAAAATCCAATTAATTCATATACTCGCATTTTGCATTAAATATTACTCCTTCTGTCTATATTAAATTTCCACTTTGACTTTTTAAGGTAGAATAGACACCCTATAAAATAATACAATTAAAAACTAATTTGTTTTTCAGAGTCAAACTGGTTCAACTTGACCTTATATATATTTTTTGTATTATATAATACTTGAAGAAAAATATACCAATAAAAAATACAATTAAAAGTCAATTCATTCATATATTTTGCATTAAGTATTATATAACACACACATAAATAATTAAGGTCAGAGTTGAACCAGTTTGACTTTAACAAATCAGACTGGACACTTATTTTGAGACGAATGTAGTAATAGTCTAGGTAATGATTTGTTCAAGTAGTAATTAATTAGTGATAAATCTATACTACATATAAAGCAAATTAGACACTTTTTCTTCATTTAATGCTCCAAAAAAATTAAGTAATCCAAGTTATAAAGCATAATGTACAATCTTTAAATGCAACATTTCACCACAAAAAAATTAAGTAATCCAAGTTATAAAACATAATGTACAATCCTTAAAGTCGGTTCTCACCTCGATAGGTGGTCGTCTTACCCTTTTAAAGTCGGTTCTCACCTCGATTCCGCTTTACCATATGTCCATCTACAAGGTTCCAATGGGTGTGTTAAACAAATTAGAATCTATTCGACGAAATTTCTTCAATGGAGTCGATGGTTCTAGTAGAAAAGCTACTTGGATTAGTTGGAACACGGTTCTAGCTTCTAAGAAGAATGGTGGTCTTGGGGTGTCTAGTTTTTTCTCTCATAATCGTGCTCTCCTTTTCAAATGGGTGTGGCGCTTTCTAACGAAAGATTCCTCTTTGTGGTCATGTTTCATTAAAGCGATGTTTGGTAATCATGGGGCTTTAGAAAAAAGTTCGCTGATGTCTAGAAGATCTACTTGGCTTGACATAATTCACGCTATTCATTTGCTCAAAGATAAAGGTGTTAATCTTTTACATTTTATTCCGAAAAAAATTGGCAATGGTGAGAAAACTTTATTTTGGGAGGATATCTGGTTTGGCGACATGGCTTTTAAAGATTTATATAAGAGGTTATATGCTTTAGAGGATCGTAAGTCTATTAGCGTGGCTGAGAAATTGGGCCATCCTTCTATGTCTCATTCTTTTCGTCGCCTACCAAGAGGGGGTGTTGAACAGGAGCTTCTTAACCTGCTATGTTCGAAAGTTGATGCGTTTGTGCTTCCAAATATGGTTGATCGATGGAGCTGGAGTTTAGAAGGCTCAGGTGAGTTTTCGGTTAAATCCTCTCGTATCTTAGTTGATGACCAATTTCTGCCAAAAGCTGATGTTCACACGAGGTGGATTAAAGTCATTCCCATTAAGGTTAATGTGCTCGCTTGGAAGGTTTATTTGGATAAAATGCCTACTAGACTAAACCTTTCGCTACGGGGAGTCGACATTCATTCGATTACTTGTCCCATTTGCAACTTGGCTGTGGAAACTACTTCTCACATTTTTTTCTCTTGTTCTTTGGCTTGTCAAGTGTGGCGTAAAATTTTGCTTTGGTGGGAGCTCGATGATTCAGTCTTTCACTCTTACAATGAGTGGCTTAATTGGCTCGTCAATATTCGTTTGCCTAAGCATTTGAAAGAGTTTCTTGAAGGTATTTGCTACGTGATGTGGTGGCTTATTTAGCGGTTTAGAAACCAAATGTTGTTTGGTCAATCTCATCCAAGTCGAAAGACTCTATTTTACGATGTAGTGCAAATGTCCTATATGTGGATAAGTAGTCGTTCTAATCATGACTACGGCCCGATCCCGTTTAGGTATTTCAACCATTGGACGGAATTGGATGGTTTTAATAAGTTTTGCTAGTGTTTCTTTATAAAATCTATGCCGTTCAAAAAAAATGTACAATCCTTAAATGCAACATTTCACCACAAAATCAACTATATAACAAATATAAATATTAAAGCAAAAATGTACAACATTTATTCCTCCATGCATATGTTACAAGTATAAACTAATTAAATACACTAATTAATGTTATTTTTAAAACACCCTAAAATGAAAAATACATATATTAAAGTAAAATGTACAACATTTATTTCTTTACGCATATATTACAAGAATAAACTAATTAAATACACTAATTAATGTTACTTCTAAAACACCCTTAAAATGAAGCTAATAAAAGATATAAAGCTTAAAACAATTTATATGCTAAGAGATACATATGGTTTTGAAAACTGAACTGAACCGTGTTCAACTAGAAATCGGTGTCGCACCGTTGGCTAGCAAATAAAATCCGTCCGAAAATGAAACGGAGATAACCGGTCGAAACCGATAAAAACAGGTGAATCGGGTCGAACTGAGATCATTTTTTATTCTCCGATTAATCAGTTTGTTTTTTTTTCTTTGGCGCCTAAACTTTAATTACAGGGTACTGTCGCTGCAACGCGCGGGCCAGTAATGATTAAAGTGTGTTTACTTTTTAGTTTAAAAAACAAAATTAATCACGACCACTAAAGTGGTGACACGCCTAAACTTTAAAGTGGAGACTCTATTTTACGATGTAGTGCAAATGTCCTATATGTGGATAAGTAGTCGTTCTAAGTCTAAGATTAATTGGGTTTCTTGGTTAAAAAAATCCCAATTGTATTAGTTTGTAATCTTTTCTAGCTTCTTGCTAGTGTTTCTTTATAAAATCTCTGCCGTTCAAAAAAAAACAATCCTTAAGTGCAACCTTTCACCACAAAATCAACTATATAACAAATACAAATATTAAAGCAAAATGTACAACATTTATTCCTTCATGCATATGTTACAAGTATAAACTAATTAAATACACTAATTAATGTTATTTTTAAACACCCCTAAAATGAAATATACATATATTAAAGCAAAATGTACAACATTTATTTCTCCACGCATATGTTACAAGTATAAACTAATTAAATACACTAATTAATGTTAGTTTAAAAACATCTCTAAAATAAAAAATACATATTATTATACACATTGTACAAGCTAATAAAACATACAAAGCTTAAAACAATTTATATGCTAACAAGTCGATGATACATATGGTTTTGAAAACTGAACTGAACCGTGTTCAACTAGAAATCAGAGTCGCCACCGATTTGGCTAGCAAATAAAATCCGTCCGAAAATGAAACGGAGATAACCGGTCGAAACCGATAAAAACAGGTGAATCGGGTCGAACTGAGATCATTTTTTATTCTCCGATTAATCAGTTTGTTTTTATTTCTTTGGCGCCTAAACTTTAATTACAGGGTACTGTCGCTGCAACGCGCGGGCCAGTAATGATTAAAGTGTGTTTACTTTTTAGTTTAAAAAACAAAATTAATCACGACCACTAAAGTGGTGACACGTGTAAACGGATATATATAAATTGTTGCAAACGTGGACATGAGTCATCAAATGCTATTAGGCCACAAGTGCTTTTAAGCACATCCTCTAGTACACATGTCACCACGTCACCATGCAATTATGATCACAAGATTACGTATACAAGATTGCCATTTATTTTTGTAAAAGAAAAAATGAATTTAAAGACAGAATATTGTTTCATATTTAACTGAACTAGGCGAGTACCCGCGCATAGCGGTGAAAATTCCTAGCGGTCGATAATTAACGATATGCGATATTGTGATAAGTTTTTCGTATGACGTTCAAAATATATTTTTAGGCCATTTAACGCATTTGATGGTCGAAACCAAATTTACCCAAAATTTTTTACTTTTAGAGTGTTTAATAAGCTGGTTTTGGGTTTGTTGCGTTCTATTGCCAAAATTAGTTGATAAGCCCAAAAACTAAGCTATTCCAACACCCTTGAACCGCTTAATGGCTTTTAGTCCGGTGTTATTTTGCATTCCAGTCTAAAAAGCAATAGGCCCTAAGAAGATTGGTGTTAAAAATGTTAATTTGGCCCATTAACTCGTTAGAGATACAACATAATTCATTCCGACACATGGATATTTGATATGTTGCGTAATTTTATAAAGAATTGTGAGTTTATCGCGACATAAATATATCAGCTTGTTTTGGCCGGCAAAAAAAAACGCGAGACATAGCAGCAAGGAAAGTGTATATTTGTCGCGGCAACATGAAAGACCAAACAGCTTGTTTTGGCCAACACTATAAAGTAGTTGGTTTAGTGTTACATACTACTTTGAAATATTTTGCAAGGAATCGAAAATCAAAACCGAGTATAGTACAAAGTAGTATGTAATTCAGATACATGGCCAACAGTAAACACCAAATACATACCAGAAGTAATCAGTGGCTTTCGTGCGGTTTCTTTCTTTTTTGGATGATGGTGAGTAGCAGGTAGTTTCTTGGCCAAACCAACTAATTTAGAGGTGACGAGGGTGGGGGTTGTAGTGTTTTCATTATTTTAGAAATCTCTTTCAACGGCTGCTATAGTTCATTCGGTCGTTGGTATGTGTTTAATTACACATACCATTTTCCATATTAAGCGGACTTAAAAGCCTAAAAACATGCCACAAATACATTTTCGTATGACGTTCAAAATATATTTTTAGGCCATTTAACGCATTTGATGGTCGAAACCAAATTTACCCAAAATTTTTTACTTTTAGAGTGTTTAATAAGCTGGTTTTGGGTTTGTTGCGTTCTATTGCCAAAAATTCGTTGATTAAGCCCAAAAACTAAGCTATTCCAACACCTTGACCATCTTAATGCTTTTGTCGGTGTTATTTTTTTGCATTCACAGTCTTAAAAAGCATAGGCCATAAGAAGATTGGGTTACAAAACTGTTATTTGGCCTATTAAATCGTTAGATGATTACAACATAATTCATTCCGACACATGGTAGTGATATGTTTTGCGTAATTTTATATAGAATTGTGAGGTTATTGCGATTAAATATTTCCAGCTTTGTTTTGGCGGCAAAAATAACGAGAGACTTAGCAGCAAGGAAAGTGTATATTTGTCGCGACAACATACAAGACCAAACAGCTTTTGTTCTTGGCCAACACAATAAGAGTAGTTGGTTGAGTGTTTTAAATTACTACTTTGAAATATTTTGTAAGGAATCGAAAATCAAAACCAAGTATAGTACAAAGTAGTATGTAATTCAGATACATGGCCAACAGTAAACACCAAATACATACCAGAGTAATTAAGTGGCCTTTCGTAATGCGGTTCTTTCTTTTGGGATGATGGTGGAGTAGCAGGTATGTTTCTTGGCCAAACCATCTAATTTAGAAGGTGTCGAGGGTCGGGGTTGGTAGTGTTTTCATTATTTTAGAAATCTCTTTCAACGGTGATATAGTATATTCGGTCGTTTGGGATGTGTTTAATTACACATACCATTTTCCATATTAAGCGGACTTAAAAGACCTAAAAAACATGCAACAACTAATTGTATTTGTATGTTTGCATTTGTATTGTGCAGAACGGATATTAAAGAAAAAGGAGCAAAAAGAAAGCCCAAAAACAATCAATCCAAAGCACGGGAAGGAAAAGGTCCAGTTAAAGTCGAAGTTCTAAAGTCATCCGCATGAAGATTTTACAATTGAGGGGTAAAACTGCAAGCCTAAAAGTTGTATTACAATAGAATTTAAAATGTAAAGGGCCAAAACTGCCATCGGGTAGATATTGCCATTTAATGTTATACAACTTCAGGGGACCAACTGCATTTACTTCCCCCCAAAAAGGTCTTCTTTCACACCTAAAACCAAGTTACATTTGGTATGTCGCCATACCTTTCTTCCTGCAAACAACTTCATCACCCCTAGCCAAAATCATTTATCCACCCTTCTACCCCCCCCCCCCCAGCTGTATAAAGTCCATGTTGGCAATCCCTCTCCATTCCCAAAGCATTTCGATGGTTGAGATTGTCTCCAAAGAAGCTCAAAAGAAATCAAAGGCTGGGATTTGCTTTAGACTCTCCTCACACAACAAGCACACTTTGTTTTTACCTCTACAAAGAAGCACAAGCTGCAAGCCCAAGACTTCGGCTATAAATAGAGCTTTGTGTAAGCCTTTGAACCAAGTAGTTAGTTATCTAAGTTTAATCTAGTTTTTAGTTTTAATAACTTAGCTTATTTTCAGTTATTTCACAGCTTTTATTTCACTGCTTTGTAACACTTTCAAAATTAATGCAAGTTTGAAGTTTTTAAATCAATACCAGTGTTAAGTTTCTTAATCATATTGTTTTGTGTTCAAAGAGTTCTCAATACAGCTTGTTTATAAGCTGCCTTAATCAAGTAAATCTAAAAAGTTAAGTAGTAAAGAGAAAATCATACCAATCACTCTCAAATATACCACAGCTTATTGTATGGATGATAAGCCAGTTCTGGATGGGCTTATGGACTCTCACTAGCTTGTTCTATGCAAGCTAGAGCTTGTAGATTCATTGTTTGACCCTGTTTTGAGCAAGGGTGTAGTAAGTCTCTCTTTTTCTTACTTTACTTATCTATTGCTGAACTGCTAGTTTATTTAATACAACTGTTGGTTTTAAGTTAATACTGCTAGACTAATTCATGCTTATTTAAATACTTGTTATGGATTGAAAATTGCTTATAAGTGTTTTACTTTGTTGTTTGATAATCTGTTTTTAGTAAAAATGATTTTTGGAAAAGTTAAAGGCTGTTTTGAACAAGCAGTACTAACTTTAAGTTAGTACTGCTAGTTCATTTTAGGAACAGCACTAACTTAACACTACCAGTACTAACTCCAAGTTAGTACTGTTAGTCTTAACTGTTAGTACTGGTTGTTCAACTTAGCTTATCAGCTTATAATTTCTGCTTATTTAAGATTTCCTTAGCCTTTTAGAGTAGATTAAACCATTTTCCTTTACTGTCTTTAGGGGTAAGCTTATTTAAGCTTATTTTCTTTTTCAAATTATTTTCAATAGTATATCAGTTTGTAGCTTTTTAGCTTATTTGTCATTGTGGTTCTTTTTAGTTGCTTATTTCTATTACTAAGTGCTTATTAAGGTTAGGTGAACTTCTGTCTTAGCTTGTTTGCTTATTTATTATTTCTTTAAGTCTTGTTAGCCTAGCAGTACTAACCTTAAGCTAACAGTACTAACTTTAGCCTAGCAGTACTAACTCTAAGTTAGTACTGGTAGTTAAAACTGTTAGTACTGTTGTTAGTACTGTTGTGTTTATCTTGTTTAATTTAGCTTAATTGTTTTTTTTTATTTGCTTATTTAGAGTTAGTTTAGTTTATTTACCTTGTCTTAAGTTTATTTGAGCTTATTTGTGTCTTAGTTTAAAGTTTTAAAGTGTTTTTGCCATTCCTAGCTTTTATTCTTGTTCCAGCTTTTTCTCTTTGCTATTTTTATGTGCTTTTGCTTATTTTTATCAGTTTTTGTGCCCAATCATTCCTTGTGACATTCAATTACAAATCATCAATCGTCTTTCGATTTTCCATTTCTAGCCTCGTTGGGACATAACGACCCGGGAACACCCTATACTGCTTCCGGTTTACATTGGTCTCGCGAATCTTGATCCTTGAGTTTATTTATATTTATATATATATATTTAAAGGATTAGTTTCCGCGAGTCAAATTTTGGCGCCGCTGCCGGGGAGGCTGTGAAACGATTATCGTTACTTTTGATAATTTGTATTTATCTGTTAATATTTTCTTTACAAAAACATAAAAAGTACAAAAATATTTTTCAATTTTATTTTTTTTAGTATAATTATCATACAAAAGCCAAAGAAAATCAAAAATATAAAAAAATTTGTCCATAAAAAAAATATATATATAAATAAAATAAACTCCAAATTTATCAATTGTTCCTAACGTGTGGAACAATACAAATTTCCCAACTCGAATCAAAGATTTAAAACTTACCAATTGTGTCGTTTACAAGGTACGGCTCATCTCAAAAAGAAATACAAACTATAAAGTGGGTATAAGGAGGGTTGTTCCAAGGAACTACGACCCGAAAGGAGAAATAAGCTTCGCGCTATTCCTACTCCTCCGCTCACCTGATTGTATTGCTTTTTGGGAGCTACCGTGAAGTATTCTGATTATTTGGGTTCAAGTTGTCTAGTTTTAGGTTCCTGTCCGTTTAAAATAGATTGTGAATAAACTAAAAAACCAAAAATACTCTTCTTGTTCTCTATTTTAGTGCATGCGCACTCGTTCTCAAGCTCGTCGTCTACGTCAACAACAACTACATCAACAACAAGTTCCTCCGAATCTTGTTGAACTTCCCATAGTTACGATGGCTGATAATCGTACTATGGCAGAATTGCTCCAGGCTCCCACCGAGGGATACGAGGACGCAATTGTTGTTCCTGAAATCGAGGCAGCAAATTTTGAGATCAAGCATGGGTTGCTAACTCTTGTCCAGAACAAGCAGTTCTTCGGACATGACAAAGAGGACCCACATGCCCACATCCGTTACTTCAATAAAATCACCTCTACTTTGAGATATCCTAATGTCCCGACCACATCAATTAAATTGATGCTTTTTCCTTTTCTATCATGATGGGGGCAGCCCGGATTATGCTTGAGAAAGAACCCCCCTCGATCAATTCAGACATGGATGACCTAGTGCCTATAAATTCATAATCAATTTTTACCACCTTCTAAAACGACAAATCTCGGAACGAAAATTACTAATTTCATACAACGATTTTGTGAGTCGTTTTAGTGAGGCTTGGGATCGATTCAAAGTTCTTCTCCGAGCATGTCCACATCATGGATTCTCGGAGCTTCACCAACTTGATCATTTTACTATTGCCTTAAATGTTAATGATCAAGATTCTTTGAACTCCGCCGCAGGTGGTACTTTTGGACAAAAGGGGCACCGATGATTGCTCAAGCATCTTGAGAGCAAGTCCAAAGTTCTTTTTTTTTTTTTTTGTTCACTCCCAAAGCAAGCCATTATTGCTAAAGTAAGTACGGCGCTTCCACATACGGAGTATCACCCGATGCTGCTGAATGAAAAATTATTGGTTAGAGTCTACTTCTCGCAAGCAGACTTCTCCAGTTCCAGCTCACGCTCCCGTTAAAATCCGATCGAGCCAAAGTTGTGTTACTGGCGTTGGTGCCCACTTCATACGTAATTGTCGGATACCGATAGGCAACTAGTATCCAAGTTAACATCCAAGAATACGTCTCGCAAGCAGCCACCCGCAAAATAGTCTATGGAAATTCAAACTTTTGACCATAACTTCTAGTGACCTCATGTGGTCGCTATAAGCCAGACGACCAACCACGAAATAGTCAATAAAAAACTAGAAAATAGTTAAACTTTTATCATAACTTATAGTGACCTCATGTGGTCGTTAGAAGTCAGACGACCACACATAAAATAGTCGAGGCAAAATCTATACTCTCCCGTGGTGAGAAGTTTTGGCTCCAACCTTTTAGCGACCACATGTGGTCGCTAGAGGTGGTCGTCAAATGAAAAATGATTTTAATAAATTATAATTATTATAAATTAACTATAAGTGATTTAAAAATTGTTATAGTTGATTTTATAAGTTAACTAATACTAAAAATTGTTGCGGTTTGACACTACAAGAAAAAGTGGAACTAACACTAAATTCGTCTAATATTGTTGCATTATGTTGCACGGTGTTAAAACAACAAATAAGTAAACCATACGAATTACATTGCAAATCGATAAAAGTTT
This sequence comes from Tanacetum coccineum, assembly GCA_026074375.1. Taxonomy (NCBI): domain Eukaryota; kingdom Viridiplantae; phylum Streptophyta; class Magnoliopsida; order Asterales; family Asteraceae; genus Tanacetum; species Tanacetum coccineum. The sequence continues at coordinate 98,818 of BQNB010003432.1, forward strand.
AAATATTAAAACATACGAATTACATTCCCATGTCATTATAAAGCTCGTGAAGTAGTACAGTTATATCAAATATGTGGTTCTCGGGATGCATATACATTTTGACTCATCCGTTTAACATCTCATGTATAACGATACCATATCGACTCATTCGTTTACGATATCATCTCGACTCATCCGTTTCACATGTCTTGTATAATGATACATCTAGACTCATCCGTTTAACATGTCTTGTATAACGTTACCATCTCGACTCATCCGTTTCACATGTCTTGTATAACGATACCACCTCGACTCATCTGTTTAACATCTCATGTATAACGATACCATCTCGACTCATCCATTTAACATCTCATGTATAACGATACCATCTCGACTCACTCGTTTAACATGTCTTGTATAAAGATATCATATCAACTCATCCGTTTAACGTCTAATGTATAACAATACCATCTCGACTGTTAGGAATTTTGTATAACAGACTTAATTCTGTTAGTATTGTAGTTAATTCTGCTAGTGTAATAGTTAGTACTGGTAGAAGGTTTATCATAGTTAGTACTGGCAGTATTAAATAGTTAATACTGTTTATGTAATAGTTAAGTCTGCTTACGCAGAAATTAGTTAGAGTTAAAGATATGCATGAGATATCTTAGGAAAAGATATGCATTATCTTTATACGCGTTTTGTAAAGCCCATTAGGGTTTCCTTAGTCTATAAAAGGAACTAGAGGCATAGTCAGTAGATATAGTTCTACACAAGATTGTAGAGATCAAATAGCAAATCATAGTTTGTAATCTGTAACTTAGGCAGATTCAAAGTTCAATATAAAAGTGTTTTGATTATATTCTTCTTTACATTGTTGATTAAATTCCGCGTAATCAATAGTGGTTAATCATTGTTTCATCATTGTTACTTTAGATTTATCTAAGGCAACAAACCCTTTACAAGCTAAAGGTTAAGATCCATTAAGCAAATGGATCCTACATCGACTCATCTGTTTAACATGTCTTGTATAAAGATATCATCTCGACTCATCCTTTTCACATGTCTGGTATAACGATATCATCTCAACTCATCCGTTTAACATCTCATGTATTACGATGTCATCTCGACTCATCCGTTTAACATCTTATGTATAACGATATCATATCGACTCATTTGTTTAATATCTCATGTATAACGATATCATATCGACTCATCCGTTTAACATCTCATGTATAACGATACCATCTCGACTCATCCGTTTAACATTTGATGTATATCAATACCATCTCGAGTCTCAACTCATCCGTTTAACATGTCTTAAATAACGATATCATCTCGACTCATCCGTTTAACATCTTATGTATAACGATATCATCTCGACTCCTTGTTTAACATCTCATGTATAACGATCTCAAATCGACTCATTTGTTTAACATCTCATGTATAACGATATCATCTCGACTTATCTGTTTATCATCTAATGTATATCCATACCATCTAGAATCTTCCGTTTAATATCTCATGTATAACGATATAATCTCGACTCATCTGTTTAACATCTAATGTATATCAATACCATCTCGACTCATCCGTTTAACATCTCATGTATAACTATACCATCCTGACTCATCCGTTTAACATCTTATGTATAACGATATTATCTCGACTAATCAGTTTAAAGTTTTGAACGAACGTTGTTGTGGTTTAACACCGTTTGAATAAGTTACGTTTTTTTAAACACTTGTGGTATTAGTCTATTTAACGTATAACTTTTTGTAATTTTTGAATTTACTTAAATTAAATTTATTATATAATGATATTTAAAATGTAAAGTAAAAAAACTTAAAGCGGCCACTTGTGGTCCCTATAGGTATATATGTGGTTGGTAAAAGTTTTGGCATAATTATTTCACAAAAACTTAAATATATCGCCTGAAATTTTCGTTTTCCCGCCTGGCATATAGCGATCACTTGTGGTTACTATAGACATATATGTGGTCGTTAGACTTAGGCTTTGTTTATTCATGACTTTGATGTAACCTGGTTGCAAGTACAAGACATTAAATAGACATATTAAAATCAAAGAAGTACAAAATGCATGCTCCGTACCTACTGATTGGTTCACTTTATGATCTTCAAATGTTACTTTCAACCTTGCCACATGGCACAAAGTTAATGGGCATTCATATTCCTATTTAATTAGAATGGATTTTACATGTGATATATAAGGTTTTAGATAATGTATATTATCTTTTATTTTTTTTTAATAATAATTATACTATTCATTTTAGATTTCAATTCTCTATAAAACTAGCCCAATATTGACATAGTTACATACACATTCTCATATCTTGATTTCTAGTTTCTTAACCTTCTTGTATCTATTTTATCTATTATAGATCCCAACCTTCTAAATTATTTTCAAACTCTTCTAAACTCTTAATATCATGAAAATTCTGAGTTTTCTCCGGAGCTAAATCAATTACAACGTAAGAATTTAAACTATTTTTTTATTAAAACAGTCACTTTAAAAAATATATTTATTAAGTAGATACTTTATTTAATATATAATTTTATATAAAATTTTCAGTAATTAAATCAAATATAAAAGAAATAATATTATATGTTAGGTTAGGTTGTTGATAAATGGTAAAGAAGTATAGATTTGTTGTATGTATTGGTTGTGTAGGTGAAAGAAAAAGAAAAAAATATTTTAACGAGAGATTGACTTGTGAGAGGTTGTGAATAAACAGTCTTAGGCCTTGTTTGTTTTTTTAAAAAGCTCTTTTTGCCACTTATGTCTGCAGGCGGGCAGACATTTGAAAAAAAAATCGGTTTTTTTTTTCAGACATAAGAGGATAGGAGTGTTTTTTCTCACTTCAATATTGCAGATAATTTTTTCCTTTGTTTCACTTTTTCATTGCAACCCTAATCCTCATTTCCTTCTCACAATCTCACCGCCACCTCCAATCATCCACCTCACCGCCACCTCTAATCATCCCCCATCTAGCCCCCCCCCCCCCCCCCTCACCCACCACTCAACCGCCACCACTCACCACCCAGCCACCGCCGACCACCCTTCTCAGCCACCGTAAAAAGGTAAGGTTTTTTTATGCTTATACTTAATGGGTGTTAATTGTTTTATGTTTTTTTTGTTTTGGGTTTTTTTTGTTTGCAATGTTTAGAACTTATTATGGGTTTTTTGTTTGTTATGTTTAGAACTTATTATGGGTTTTTTTTTGTTTGATTCTTATAATGGTTTTTTTCGAGTTATATCAATGAAAAGTTGATTTGGGTATCAAATCTTTATGCGTTTTTATATGAAAATTTGTTGTTAGCTAGATTAGTGTATAGTATGAGAAAAAGTTGATTTGGCATGCTCTTTTCGTGTATGTTAACGGCCATAATTATAGTATACACTAATTAAGTATAAGCATAAAAAACCATTATAAGAATCAAACAAAAAAACCCATAATAAGTTCTAAACATAGCAAATAAAAGAAACCCAAAACACAAAAAACATAAAACAATCAACACCCATTAAGTATAAGCATAAAAAAACCTTACCTTTTTACGGCGGCTAGAAGGGTGGCCGGCGACGACTGGGTGGTGAGTGGTGGCCGCTGAGTGGTGGGAGGTGGCGGCCGAGATGGTGGATGGTGGGAGGTGGCGGGTGAGATGGTGGGAATGAAATGTGGATTAGGGTTATAATGAAGAAGTGAATAAAAAAGGATAAAATTATTTGCAATATTGAAGTGAGAAAAAGCACTTTTATCTCTTATGTCTGAAAAAACAATCAGACTCTTTTTTTAAATGTCTGCCCACCTGCAGACATAAGTGGCAAAAAGAGATTTTTTGAAAAAAACAATCGCATAAGATGTTTACTACCAAAAAGCAAATATGTTTTATTCACCTACCAACAAAATCACTTAAAACACTTTTTCATCTCATTTATTTCACCACCTCCGATATTCACTTCACCCACCATTAAAATTCACTTCACCACAATCATGCTCACCACCATCCCTCCACCCACCAGCCGAGCAACACCACCCCTTCACCAACACTTAGGGTAAGTGTTTAAGATTTTGGTTTTTATTTTTATGTTGGTTTATGATTTTGGTTTGTTTTTTTAAACACATTTATGATTTTGTGTGTCTATGTTTAATTGGTTTATAATTTTGTGTTTTATTGTAGTATCTAAGTCCAGCACGACACTGATGCCGCTGCAGTCGCCAGCGTGTCTTCGCTGCTCTCCACCAGGCCACCGCCGTCGTTGCCGTCGAAAGCCACCAGTCCACTGGGTATTTATTTGTTTGTTAATTTTATGTTTTTTTGTGTTTTGTTTTGTAGCTTCAGTAAGGTTAATTAGTTTGGTGTTGTTTGGTTTTATTTATGTTTGTTTTAGGGTAGTGAAAAAAACTTATATGAATGAGATATGAGCCATGGGTCTGTTTTGGGTTTATAGATTAAATGAGTACAAAATTATAGCCATACTTATAGTAGGAAATGAGTAAAGAGTCTATGGATTGATAAATTATACACTATAAGATTATACATTATAATAACAAAAGCAACAGAGCAAATGGTACATATGAGCCATGGGTCAGTTTTGGTGTCATGATGGGTTAATGAGTCTATTTTTTGTGATTGGGATGATGTGAAAAATGAAGTAAAAATGTGTCCAAGTGCTAGGCTAACGAGGAAAACTAGCAAAACATGTTGCTAGGTAAGCGGGACCTATATTAAAATAATATTAGTTTTGATACTTATGTTGATTACTTTGTTTTGATAGGCGTTCAAGTGTTCGTGAAATTTCGCTGATGATTATGATATTTTTCCTAGATATTGTCAGAGGTAACCACATAATTTACATCCAGCGAAAACCTTCATTGTATATAATTGTATATAGAGTTATATTTCTTTGCTTTCCCTTGTAGTACATCTGCTTCCTCCTTATTTTCTGCACATTCCCACCCACCCGCACCACCGATGATGTCTCAAGAGGCGCGGTTAAGCCGCTTAAAAATAAGTGCTTTTAAAAACAATGTTTGGTTTTTGTCTATTTTGCAGAAGTTGCAATAGTATTCGGAAAAATAATAATTTGATTATAAAAAATCAATTATATTAATTTATTAAAGTTTTTAGGTTGAGTATGATAGTATTCAATACTCCTCCCGTCTCAAAATATGGATCAAATTTAACTTTTTGAAATCTTTCTTTTTTAACTTTAACCTTAAGTTTTTTTTATATAATACTTGATGAAAATTATATCAATAAAATTATATTTAGAACACAATCCATACGTATATTTTGCATCAAATATTATGTAACACGGAAAAGAAATAGTTAAGGTCAAAGTTGAGTAATACTTTAAAAAGTGAAATTAGACATTTATTTTAAGACTTGGCTTATATGAAATAAGTAGCACTTGATAAACATAACATTTTCCCCATTTTTTGCTCTATTCACAAATTGAAGTGAAAATTCTATTCTTGTTCAAGTAAAAACCCCTACTCTAGCCGTCTCCTACACTCTCAAAATGAAAAGGGTAATGTTCTCTCTTTATTCTATGTTTTTGAATGGTACCTTCTTATTCTTATGGGCTCAGGGGTGTTTGTTTAAGCTTGAATATATGGTTTATGGACTTATTCAGGGTGTTTGGTTAAGGTTATACTTATCGTTTATAAGCTAGAGGTGTTTGTATTAGCTTATATATATGGGTTTATGTAAAAAATGAAAAGCTAATAAGCTTATTTTCTTTGGCTTATTAGCTTATGAGTGATATGTGTTTAATCACATATCATTTTTCTTTATAAAAATAGAAAAAATATTGTATTTGTCTGTTTGTTAATTGTGTTGTGCAGATAACGGATATTCACAAAAAGACAAAAATAAAGCCAAAAAGGACAAAACCGAGCACGGGATTGGAAGAGCGTGAGAAAACGAAGCCAAAGGCGTAATCATCTTTTACAAGCCAACCCGTACCCGTTTGGTGGGTCGTGTCAACCCATAAAGACTTGTATTATACAAGCCTATTTCCAAAATATAACCATTAGTCCAAATTCCAAATCCATTTCATAATAAGTCCAAACTGGCCCAAGTATTAAGCCCAAACCCAAAACGGATCCAAGTCAAAATGATAAAAAAGGCGCCCAAAAAATACTGTAGATCTTCCTCTTCATATTTACACTGCAACAAAGTACGGGTAAATCCACCCTCTACAGACGCCCTACTCTTCTAGAAGATCTATGTGGCACCTCTGTCATCATTCCTGACACGCTGGCTATCCCAAGGTTTCCTATTGGCTTAGAGGACGTGGAAGATGATCTAAGGGCTCTAAATGGACGATTAAGTGTTTGTTATGAATCAAGGGCTTGGATTAGAAGCTTAAGGACGCTCCTCTTCTTCTGGATCCTTCTCTCCTCAACTATAAATAGAGATTGTAATCACACATATAGCATATCTAGCTTTTAGTGTAATTTTTAGCTTAAATTTATGCTTATTGTAATGTTCTTAATGTAATTTCGTTTTTAATAGCTTGTAAACTCTTTATCATTAATAAAATTTTAGTTTCCTTTTAAATTGTGTATTGAAATCATGTTTTTATTTTTATGCAATTTCATTTAAACATGTGTTTAGAAATCACTTAATAAGCAATAAGCTCTTAGTACCTTAAAAAGCTAATACTTATTCAGTTAAGCTTGCTTATAGCTTAACTGAATAAGCTTTGTTACTTAAATCACTTCAAAAATCAGTATAAGCTTAATATGGATGATAAGCCAAAAAGAGAAGGGCTTATAGGACTCTGCCAGCTTATGTAAATAAGCTGGAGCTTGTAGATTGAGCTCTTAGAGCCTTTATTAGTCCTTCTTTTGAGCAAAGGACAAGGTATGTTTACTTTTTCCATTTTAGCTTAATTTCTTATCCTGCTTATCAAACTGCTTATTGTGTGCTTATTATAGTTTAATTGTGCTTATTCAGTCTTATTATGTCTAGTTTATAGTTTAGTTTTAGCTTGTTCTGAGTTTTAAATATAGACTCTTCAATTCATAGTTTAAACTGCTTATTAGTCTAGCTCATTATCCAGTGATTATTTCTCTAAAGTTTTTGCTTATTTGTCTTTTATTACTCTAATACTTCATCTGTTTTCACAAATCAAAGCTTATTGAGGTCTGTATTTGCTTAAAATTAGATTTTCAAGATTTAAAGGGGTGTTTGGGATAAGCAGTTTTAATGTTAGAGAATTAAGTGCAGTCTGCTTTGGTTATCATATTAGTTTTCACAAGTTCTAATTAAGTCTAAATGATAGTTTTAATAAGCTTAAAATAAGTTTTGTTAAATTTTCTAGTTTGTTTTATCAAAGTATTTAAGTCTGCTAGTCCATTGGTTTCTCAAAATACTTATTTGATCAACTTTTTAAAAGTCTACTAGAGGTATGGATTTTATGCTCCAAATTGGTTTCAAATGCATCTATTTACATCTATTTTGAGTAGTAGTTTTTGGATTAGCCTTTTAAATGTTTTAGATAAAAATTCAGTCAAGCTTGTTGGTCTGTTCTTAAGAAGTCTCATCTTGCAGATCATTTGTGGTTAAAATCTAGCTTAATTTTGATTATTTTTTGTTGTAATCAGCTTATTGTAGTATGATTTCAATCTGTTTATAGTTTATAGAATGTCAAAAGTGTTTTTGAATCTTAAAATTAAGCCGTAAGAAGTAAATTTTTCACAAAAAGTTCAAAAACAAGTAGAGTAAACTGCCCTTTTCATTTAACTTTTCTAGCTTATTTCCTTAGGTAATTTGTTTATTTCTAGCTTATTTGTGTTATTTGAGTCTCAATCTAAATCTATTTTAAACTTTCAGCTTATTCCTAGTGCTTATTAGTTCAAAATTCTAGCTGATAAATGTGGACAAAACCTTCTAAACCCTCCTTTTAAGTAAACTGCCTTAGAGCTTTTAGATGTTTTCAGCTTTTTGTCTTTGCTTATTTCTTATCCTTAATGCTTATTGAGTCTAGATGTAGGTCTTTTTCTAGCTTATTGGTCTTCAGTTTAGCTTTTTGATCTTATAAGTGCTTATTGAGTCTAACAGTTTTGACTAAATGTCTTAAATAATTAGTTCTTAGCCAACTGCCACTTTTGATTGAGCTTTTTCTAGCTTATAAATAAGATCTGGCATTAAGTCCCTTTATTAAAGTTGCTTATTCTTGTTTAATCTTTAGCTTTTTCAAAAAAAATGTTTTACAAAAAGGGACAGTCACAGGACTCGAACTTGTGACCTCCCCCTCAACACACACACTATAACAACCAGCAAACTTTCATCAAAGTAAATATCCATCTATTGAGTTACATGATGTACAATCTATCAATTATATATGAACTCGCCTTTTTCCAGGGAAATTTTTCGCTTTATTACATTACTTACTTTGCCAATATCTCAATGTGCAACATTTCTTGCATAACTAAGGTTAACGAGCTCAGGCAACCTACATATGGCAACCCTATCTTCATATATGCTAAGCAAACATCATAATATGTCAATTCAATATTATAATAACATTTGTACAAAGTACATTACTCATATAAGGTACCATTTGCAACATTATATCAAAACGGGCTTTAAACCGTTATCGTATGCCTCTAAACCCTAATTCCATGAAAGATTAATATCTAAAGTGAATGCACAAGCTATTAAAGCATATGTACAAGCAATATAACATCTCATTTGAAATATAAATTCTCTTTAAGTCAAAGTACAAGTCTCTAAAAGCTCAACGTATAAGTCATTAAGCATGATCTCCAAAATAGCCGTTTTACCTCCATTTTCATTCTAACTTTTTTCACCATTACTTTTGTACAAGCTACTACACTCAATATATAATGTGTAAACCCTAATTATTCTATTCATAAGCTTTCATACATCTTTTTACACTCAAAACCCTAAACCCTAAAACCGAGCTAGTTTCTAAACCATGACCCGTTTCTTCATTTTTATCCATTGTAAACCCAAACCAACACTCAATTAAGTTGTAATAACTTAATTTAAAACATTCTCAATCATATTCCATCATCATTACATCAATTTACTTTAGCTAGATACAAAACGAATCCAAGAAACCCTAATTATGCCCTAATTGGAACTTTTGACCCGTTTACTCATTTTCTACCCATTTTAACCCAAACCACCTATCAACTTTTGATTATAATCCTTAATATAAGTCTTAGGATCAGTAACCTATCATTCTTAATCAAATGTATATGAAATTCAAGCTTGAAAACCCTAATTAAGCCCTAATGTACCCGAAATCAAAAACCTTTGCAAAGTGACCCATTTTGAAAGTTTTTCTTGCAACCAATCACCTTAAAGACAAGCACCTTACCTCCCTAGCTGCTTACAATCACCTCTCTTCAAATATCTTCATCTTATATAGTTAAAAATTGATCACATGCTCTTTTGTTTCTTCCTTTGTAGCTGCGGCATACCAAGACCAAAACACCTCACCATAGCTAGTTTCTAGCTTATACAACTCATACACTAGCTTCTCTACATCCCTAACTAGCTTATACATATGTCCCATCTCAGATTACAAGCTTTCCTTGAGCCTTAAGGGTGTACTATAAATAGGGACCATAACACTTTATTTTTCTTCATCCCCCACTTCATCCTCTATAACCATTACATAGAATCAATCCTTTGCTATAATAGATCCTAAGAGGTCTTAATAAGGCTCAAGTATAGAAAGGAATCAAAAGAAACCAAGAAAAGAAGCCCGGGAGTCGTTATTCTAGACGTACGAAGCTAAAAGTCCCGATTCTGGCCCGTTTCTAAGCTATAAGCTCAATACCAGGTTCTCTAAGCTTATATTCTGCATCCATACCCTTATAATGTTCATATGATCATGGTAAAATCATATTATAAAGCTTTGAACTCAAAAACCTATGTGTTTTACCTTTTTGATCCAAAACCGTACACCCGAAACCCTAATTTCATGTTTTTACTTAATCTATAAGCTAAACTTGTAAACTTTTGTTATAATCAATCCCAATAAGCTTAATTATTATTAAAATAAGTGCTTTGATAATCCATGAAAGAATTTGATCTTAAAACTCACGCGTTTTCATTTTGAAACCCTAATATGACCCGTTTTGCTTCCTAGCTTAACGAATCGTTATTTTAAACTTGCGTTGTGTTAAATCTTCATATTTTAGTTTATTATAACTTATAAATGTCTATTGAAATGTTAAAATAAGCTTGCATGGCAATTTGGACATGTTTTGTAAACATTTTCCATGCAAGGGGTATATATCGTAACTTTCGGAAACTTATAACTAAAAGGACTAAAAATGTCATTTTATCAAAGTTATAACTACAGGGGTCTATTATGTCACTTTTAAAAATGCAAGGTTTATTTTGTATATCTTTAAAAGTTGAAGGACCAAAGTCGTAATAGTGCAAACTCCAAGGGTTTATTCTGCCACATTTCAAACTCAAGGGTCTAAAATGTAACGTTTTGAAAAAGTATAAAAACACATTCAAAACATTACCAGACATAACTTTAATTAACGCTTGACGTGCTTAACATTTCCAGATATTGAATAAAACGCTTAAAACTGCTTATGTTGTAACTATTATATCATTCATCATCGATGTGCTTTCAAAAATCATGTCTGAAATCCATATCATACCACAACACTAGGGAGCTTCATATTAAGTAGTTTCATCTTGGTATTACGTTCTGACAAAGTTGTTGGGTTTACGATTTAAAGTGCCCTAGCTCCTCAAATGTTTACTGAATGACTTCTAAATTATGATGGCCCGAACGGTGTTATGATAATTTTATATCAAAACCCACATCGAAGTAAAATCTTACATAGTCAATTCATAACTAAGACGTATTGCCGAGATATTAACTGCCAGGTGTCTGTGACGAAGCCGTTATCTATTCATTTGCACTATAACATTGCTGATCAATTCTCCCTATAACCGCTCTCAGGTGAGTTCATTAGCCATCGCTTTATTTAAATCTTTTTAAAACCCGACGCGAGGGAGATACATGCTAGAAACAAACATCGAATGTCAATTATTATATGTAATGCTAGTTCAATTTAACTATTCATCTAAGTACTGCTTGCTCTTTAAGTCCCTCATAATACATGAACACTGTTAATACTCTCTGTATAAGCCGCGAATGGTATGAGATATGAGTCTCTATTTGAGATGCTGGACTGCCCCCGTTGCGGTGTAGTCACAGTTACGAGTAACCAATTACAAACATCATTAGAATTGACTAAATGGGATATTTTGCAACAGTACACGCAGTGGGCGATAACGTATTAACTGATACCAACTAAAAAGGACTTATCGGAACCAAAATGAGCAATTGGCAATAATAAAAAAATGTTTTCAATATTCCAGAGTGTATAATTCAACAGTAACCCTGAATATCGAATTTGCATTCAAAATTTTAAGTATTTACTAAACCTATGGATTTCTCACTCAACTTTGTGTTTGACCTATTTAGCATGTTTATCTCTCAGGTAACTAATAAGGGTCTACGGAGTGATGGAGACTAAGATTGGAAAAACTCAGTATAACATTCAAAATGTTGTATTTAGAATGTTGGGACACAATCGTCGTTTGTAAAAACTAGCTGATGAAGATAATAAATGAAAATCTTATATTAAAACGACTCTTTTTTATTCGTTTATCTATGATTTATTGAACTGTTCTACCTTTGAAGTAATACCCAATTAGCTCCGCTAACTATATGTAAAGAAATGGATTGAGTGTTACACACACGCTCTATACCATCTTCCATTGGGATCTTTTTTCCTTTGTATGTCTGTATGACATTCAGCTTCTATTACCTCAATTTGTTTTTAGCTATTTGCTTATTGATTATCACACTATATTGTAGCTTAAGAGTTTGTTGTGTCGTTTTTACATTTGTCAACCTCGAAAAATAGTGTGTCTAGTATTTTTAGTCTATTATTCTATAAGTTTAGGATTAAGTGTGGTATTTTAATATAAATTTGTATAGTACTCGGATGTGTTTATAAAATCATTTTAAATAGTTTACAAAAAAAGAGAAAAAAAAAATATTTACTGTCATTTAATCTATAGTTTTTAATGCATTTTAGTTTAAAGAAATTTGCATTTCGACTGTTTAAGAGGTTTTATATTTTGTCTCTTATTTTGGTAATTTAGTTTTGTTTAAATATTAGTTAAATTGCTAAATAACTGTCATAGAGAGTTCTTAAATTACCTTAATTATCTAGATTAGTGTATCTATATATTTGCTTTCCTTTGCTTTATTGAGATTAGAATCAAAATCCAAATACTAATATTCAAGCAACTTGGCATCACGACCCGAAAGCAAAGAATTTTCAATATTCATAATGCTTACGTTAGCGAAGAATTACGCGGACACGAATTTGAACTTAAAAATTATCATTTCCTATGGGTAGTTTTCTCATCAATACTTTCTGGAAATATATTTTATTAGTGATTTAGTCGTATACTCTAACCCCTATCGAGTAATATTGCCAGATTATACTTTTATATATCTATATAATAAATAAATAATATATATATCTATATATATATATTAGTAATATATATAATAGTATATATATATATATTATTAATATATATATAATAATATAGTATATTATATTATTATATATATCATATATAATATATATGATAAATATATATATAATATATATATATATATAATAAAATAATAAATATATTATATAACTCTATACTATATATATATATTTATAGTATAACAAACGAACCAATGAGCAACACATAATAAGCTTTTGGCTTATGAGCTTGTCAAATTTAGCTTATAAACGACACATAAAAGTTGATAAGCTCATATAAGCCACAAAAGAGAGCTTATTAGAATTTAAACTTTTACATAAGCTCGTAAGCCCAACAAATGAGCTATACAAACACTTAACTTTTAAAATGGTAATAAACTTATAAGTCCAACATGTGAGCTTATCATCTTAAGCTTAAAAACTTAAAAAAGCCATAAGCTCATAAGCCCTCAAATCTTAGCTTATTACCTTCTAAAAGTTCAATAACCTCATAAACCATCAAAATAAACTTACACAAACATTCTACATATTCAAATGGGAATAAGCACGATATTCTAATCTACTTGTATATTACAGTCATTAGTGGTATGTTTCAGTTAACAACTTATTTATTTAACTAGACGAGTATCGATGATTGTGACTATTTATTTATCGGTTTAGTTTTATTTATTCACTCTTTTTAATAATGTAGATCTCGTAGGAGAGGTTCAGAGGTTTAGAACCTTGGACCAAACATTCAAGGAAGGAGAAACCGACGAGAAAGGAAACGACAACAAGATAGCATACTTCATACCCTTAAACCAAACTTTTTCCTATGTGAAATGGGTTGCTTTTATCGTAGCAACAAAACTTAACAACGAGAGTTAAACGATATTTTCAGAGTAACAACAGTAAATAATCTATGTTGTTTAATTTGTTTCGTGGTCTCACCGAGTAATAATGATCTCTTATTATTTGCTTTGCAGAGACACATCCAATACTTTTAAAGAACATATCTACCTTTAGTAAACGAAGCCACATGTAAAATCTTCGTAAATTTATATCCACATTCATCAACAGTATCCCTGGAAAAAAAAGCATATATAAGAAGTTAATCACCTTAAACAAACGATTTTATCATGAATCATTCACCTTCTATCTCATCTTTAAAAGTTAATCTTTTAAAATAATGTTGATAATTTTTAACACAACACCAACTACTTTTAGTATATAAGCTTACCAATTTGTATTTATTTCCTCATCAGTGTTAAAATAATGTTGAGGAAATAAATACAAATTCGTCAGCTTATATACTAAAAGTAATTGGTGTTGTGTTAAAAATTATCAACATTATTTTGAAAGATTAACTTTTAAAGATAAAATAGAAGGTGATTGACTCATGATAAAATCGTTTGTTTAAGGTGATGAACTTCTTATATATGCTTTTTTTTTCTTGCTTCCAGGGAGATTGGTGATGAATGTGGAGATACATTTAAGAAGATTTTGCATGTGGCTTCATTTACTAAAGGTAGATATGTTCCTTAAGAGTATTGGCTTGTGTTCCTGCAAAACAAATAATAATAAATCATTATTACCCGGTGAGACCACAGAACAAATTAAACAACAAAGATTGTTTATCGTTGTTACTCCAAAAATATCATTTAACTCTTGTTGTTAAGTTTTGTTGCTACGATAAAAGCAACCCATTTCACACGAGAAAAAGTTTGGTTTAAGGATGTGAAGTATGCTATCTTGTTGCCGTTGCCTTTCTCGTTGGTTTCTCTATCCTTGAATGTTTGGTCCAAGGTTTTGAGCCTCTCCCAAGAGATCTACATTCCAAAAAAAAGTGAATAAATAAAACTAAAGTGAGAAACTAGTAAATAAACAGTCACAATCACTGATACTCGACTACTCGTGTAGTCAAATAAGTAAGTTCTTAACTGAAACATAGCACTAATGACTGTAATAACATAGCACTATTTGACTATGTAGAATGTTTGTGTAAGTTTGTTGGAAAAGTGACTTAAACTTTAAGGGTTGTTTCATAAACTTGGTAACTTGTGTGACTTGTCCACCAAGTTTGTTTAGAATTTGGAAACAATCATATGACGGTTAGTTTAGCCTATAAATAGAGATCGATATGTTTAGAATTATTTGTACCTTTTGAATTAATGTTTTGTACCTTTTGAATTAGAAGTTGGTACACTTTGAATTGTAATCTTGTATTGGTACATTTAAATTTAGTTTTGTATTTGTTTTGGTTATTTGAATAAAGCTTTCGCTTCGATTGTTCGACTTTGTTTGTTCATTTTGTGCTTTTGATTACCAACAAGTGGTATTAAGAGCTAGATTGAGGATGAGGAAGAAAAGAAAAAAAAATCGTTTTGGGTTTTTTGGGAATTAAAGAATCGATTTGGTTTTTTGTGGTTTTTCCAAAGTTTGTTCGGTTGGATAGATTTTAGTATTTGAGATTCTGTTAGAACTAGGCTTGCTGCTTAAATTTGGCCGATAAGCATTTGTTTACATTGGATTAATTTTGTGTGGGTTGTTTGTTAGTATTGACTAACACAAGACACCAAATTGTTTTGTGATGCTTGTATCCGTTTGGTATTGAAATTTAGATTTGTTTAAATTTGAACCGTAATTTTTATTATATATGTGGGTCATTAGTATTATTATCCGTATATATGTAGGGTGTTTGAATTATTAGAGCTCGTTTATCAAGTTATTTATTAGCTTGAATTTGTTTGATACGGATAATAAGTTTGAAGTTAGACCATAATACTTTTTTGTTAGGATTTCATTTTATGTGACGACATTACGGAATTACCATAGTTTATCGTAGTCATATACGCAGGGACTAGATTAGGCAAGTTTGCATAGTTTAGTAGTGTATGGACTATATATACCCCTCCAAGACTTCCATAGAGGGGTGAGACTTGTAAACATTTTCATTTCATTTATCACACACACACTTTCTCTCTCTAGAGAAATGTGCTTTTTGTTTACTCTCTCCCTCTACTATCTTGTAACACCCCCAAAAATCAAGACAACGCAGCGGAATGGTAACATTGGGGTGCTACTTCAGGGCACAAAACACAAGTCACGGAAAACGACCTCAAAAGAGACGTTTTAAGATAAATTTCACATTCGTTATATTAAAATCAGAGTTTACAAAGGATCCCATTTATAATGCAATAGAAACATTTTTTTTCTTTTTTTTAAACGTTTGTCGAATGGTATACAAGTTATTAAGCCTTCAAAAACATATCCGCGCGACTCAAATGCTCCCAATGCTCAGCTAGCAAAATAATAACATGAGAAAATACATGCTAAAACGTCAACAATAATGTTGGTGAATTCATAGGTTTAAGTAAAAAGCAGTATTGAAATAATTTAAGAAATATTTCAGAAGAAAAGTAGCGTTACAACATTTAAAAGTGTTATTTCCGAAATCCATCCGAAATCTAAGTAGTGATTCAGTAAATCAAGAAGTATTTAAAAGTGGACCACAAGATCGAAGTAATGGTGGACTAAGTACATATTCCGAAGTCCAAAACAAGTAATGTAGACAAGAGAAACACATTCATCAAGTCTAAGTATATAACAGGTATTATTGCACTAAGCTC